>JAIOTZ010000616.1:0-46890 GCA_023374045.1 Limonium bicolor
TAATTGTATGCTCAAGCTTGACTACATCAATGGTTCTGAAAGGGATATGTTTCCCGACAGTTGCTGATGGTGTCCCCTCCTTGGGATGCATGTGTTCACCGCTCTTGCGGTCTCACGTTTATGAGGGGTATCCTCGCTCATTAGTTGATGGCCTTTTATTGGTGTCATCCTTGACCATTTTTCGTACGGTTCACCTTGGTTTTACAACCGTTGGTTTGTATGTGGTATAGTTTCATGGCATACCAGCCATATCGCCTAGAGCTCTGCTCATCATAAGCCGTTCCAAAGTGGTTACTTCTCTGCCTCCCATATGATGGCTTGAGGTGATACTGGGCTCCATGATACGATCGTCGCGTCACGCTTCCGTTCGTTGGAGACCCTTTTTGTATCCTGGTATTGATTGATACCATTAATTAATTTGGGGTATCCCCTGTCAAGTGGGATCCCTTCGGTGTTCTAACCGAATGTTCGTTGCAATTGTTTATCACGATATATTCCGTTCAACCTTGTTGACTTGATACCCTTATGGATTGCTCCTGGGTATTATTGATTACTCTTTAGCTTGTAAGCTTGTCTGAGTTCCCTTTTGCTCGTTTGAGGTATCCAACTGTTCTGTTTTGAATTTGCTTATGGTCCGTAGAGAGTTGACTACTTCCCGTGTTTCGTACACTACATGTATACATACGTGGGGTACCGTCTTGGCACGTTACCACTTACCTAACTATTTGTCAGGCCCGCAAGCTCCTTCGGAGTGCGGTCGTCCCACATCCCGTATTTGGGTACACTAGTAGTTCGTCACACGCCTAGGTGAAGTATTCTATTGTCAACTCTTCTTGTATCACTCTATGATACTCACCGATATTCCATCTGTTGGGTTTTAAAATCCAATGTTTTGAAAGAAGGTTTGTGGTTTTTGGAGAAAAATTTTGGTTTTTGAAATACGGTTCGGTGTTAAAGAAATTCTTCATGGCGTTGCCAAGTTTGTGGTCTTGACCAAGTTCAGCTTCTTGCTGATTGGTACGTCCTTAATACAATGATCGGGCCGCTAGGCCTTCCCGAGGGTTCATTATTTAACATCCTTAGGATGGGTGATCCTGCATTTGCTCCATTCGTTATAGTGGTACTGTAGTAAGTATTTGCGATTTGGTAAAAGTATTCCAACCGTTCTGTTGTTGCTGCACTTGCCCTAGGCAAGTGCGCGGGTAGGTTGTTTTTCAGTTAACGTATACCGGTCACGGTATCGTTGCATCCATATGTGATGGTTTATTGGATCTTCCTTTGATCCTTTGATCTTGGTGATCGATCTCCTGAGTCGCTTCTCAGTATACTTGACATGGTTGTCGTCAATCCCGGTGTCTCCCACCTTCACTGTGGTTAACGAGACTTGACTTATCCTTAGGAACCACGTTGTAGTCCTATAGGTATATGTCTATGAATACTTTCATGTCACCTGAACTATGTTGTTCGGTTATTACAGCCTCTTGGGTGTAGGTTTGGTATTAATCCAACCTCGACTATTCCTTAGTCGGTTTGTATACCGTTGTTGGTATCATCAAAGATTACGGTCCGTAGACTCTCTTGTCTCGGCTTGTTACTCCATTTCCTTGCTTCATTGCACGACTGTGCTTCTCTTCTTGCTAGCTACACATGGTTCTCGCGACTGCGAAGCATGTCGCCCCATGGTGCCATAAATTTCATCATCCTTGTGTTTAGGATCTTCATTCCTCCGCCATTAAGTGCGGTCCTTGTCATTTAACGGGAACCGTCTTCGGGACTTCCAGTTCTTGGACTCGACCGTATGACAGGTTCTTTTCTAATAAGGTTTACTTTTGCAACTGCCAGATCGGGTGTTACCCGAGTGTGAGAGGTCTTTCCATCTCTCTGGCGTTATTCCCCATACTTAATACCGTGGGTTGCGGAGGGCGGGGTATGGTTGTTGTAGGTTTCCGATTCACACGGAAGTTCCTAACTAGCGTCCTCACACTACACTCAACCCTTAGCCCTAAGTCTCTACTTCCTAACTCGGTACTTTCCTAAACTCGGTATTTCATCCATCAGAGCGATACTTCGCTCTGATACCACTTTTTGTAACACCCCTACCGCTAATACCGTCATTACCGTACCATACTTACCTTCGCAGCGGATAATACTTACTCAACGGGGGTGTACAATGCCGTTAGTCACCCACGTGACTAACAAGGCGAGTTACAATACTACATACTATCGGTCTGATGAATACGAACATACCGAGTACTCTACACATTACATTACTTCCCATTGCATACTCATCCATATTCCAACTACAACAATACATTACTATACCGAGTATACTACAATCCTTAATTACCGATACATTTAAACTTCCAAATTCGCATTACAATACAAGTACCAATCCCTACTACACACTACCCATGCTTAACAGCAGTCCCCGTCCTACTCTCTCGAACGGTGATCAGCTTCGGGTACCTGCACACTAAAAATGGTCCCCCGAGGGGTCAGCTTACGCTGAATATGAAATTCGCATATACCGCGTGCTAACCGCGGTACATCGACTACTTTGGGTCGAATATACATGGAGTTCATTTACATGCATACATACATACTCATACTGCCACAATACATGCATATACATACAATTCCAATACTTACCAAGGAAGACAGTTCAGTAGTCAACCATTCGTACTAGTTACTTACTCGTTGCTACTTCGGGGTTGTTCGATATTCATTACACTACTCCTAGCTACTCCTCACTTGTTGCTCGTTACTTACTCTTACATACTCATCACTCCATGCTCATATCCTTACTCGTACATGCTCTTTACTCCATACTCGTTACTAATGCTTGTGCATACTCGCTACTCAGTACTCCTTACTTACTTATACGTACTCAATACTTACTGCTTACTCATACATACTCAATACTCGGTACTCATCACATACTCATACTCACTTCTTACTCAATACTCTTTACTTCTCATACATACGCAATACTCGTTACTCATACTTTGGTCTCTGGGCTGAGTCATACTGAAGACTCGCCACCGGACCTACAATACGAGGGCTGTACGATCAGCTCCTCAAATACTCAAATGTCCGTACTACCGGACTACTCGTATTCCCAACACTCTTCTCTCAGAGTATAATACAATCTTACAGATTAGCCTAGAAGTATCTCTCTCGATAACCTCCACTGGCTTAGGGAATTACTACTGTCTAGTATCCTCAGGTTTAAGGGTTTCCCCAACATATCGGATGCTCTCATATACGGGACATACTTACATTAGTCGGGTCCTCTCATAATGGGTCGACCAATTACTAAGGGGTTTGGAGATCCCTCATCATTCTTCACTACTCTCATGGTTCATGTTTGTACCAAGATTAGTTCCTCTACCAGAGGTTACTTACTTACTTCCACTACTTATTGTGTGTGGATTATTCATTTCGATTCTTCCGTTATCGGGAGGTTGTTACTCCCGTACACTCTCTCACATTCTAGTGAGTTTATTGGGTTGCGTTATCGTTGTGATTCGATAGTTTAGTGCGTTGTTATTGCTCCATTGTCTCACAATAAGACTCTTACTACGAGTCATTACATACAAGACTCATCTATGAGTCGATCTACGCACCAAGTAAGCCACACAATCAATTCAAGAAAGGTTAGCTCATGCAACATACAGCAAGACATGCAAAGAAAGGCAATAAACCGTTTTCATGCTTTAGTCTTGATTAGCCGGCATACAGCACACAAATCAATGTAACTCGGTTAGCACGTGGGGCATGAGAAAATCATACCTTTCACCGGGGTTAGCTCTACCGTGTGTTCCCTCGTTCCTTGGTTCACACTTGTTCCTCTGATAATGTTCCAACATTATTAATACTATATTCTTACAATACACAAATAATCGCTACTCCCGTATTTACCCCGTTATCCCGGTGTACTTAACGTTCTTATACTTACCACTTCCTTACTAATCCTCTTACTTGTTTCCCATTTACATACTTATTGCTTTACCATTAATGTTACACTAATGGTGTATTACCAAGGTCCTTTATATATGTACATATCCTTATATATACCTACATATGATTACTATGTTACTATTTTTTTTTTTTTTTTTTTATAAGTTAGGGCCGACCGACCCACCGACCGACCCAACCCTTTGGGTCGGTCCATTCCAGTAAGTTTTCCGTCTTCTGAAATTGTCCCGACCGACCCAGAACTGTTCCGACCGACCCATACACCTCTGGGTCGGTCCATTGCCGAGAGTTTCGGGTCTGTTGTCCAAGCTCCGACCGACCCACCGACCGACCCACCTCTGGGTCGGTCGAAGTGCGAAACTTCGACAACAGAAAATTCGAGTCCGACCGACCCACGTCCGACCCACGGCCCCTGGGTCGGTCCATTCCCGAGAGGTTTATTTTCGTTACCTAAGCTCCGACCGACCCACGGTCCGACCCAGACTCTGGGTCGGTCGGTAGCAGAACTCTGCTACAGACTTTGTTTCTCAATTCTTTCCTTACCCATTCCTTCCCCAATCTTTCTACATGTAATCCCACATGATATAATGCCACTTAGGCTTCCTAAAATACCTCATTTCGTCCACCAATTCCATTACTAAATCCATGAGACAATTTACACAATTTCCTCACCTCCTTTCAACCTACAACAGTTTTTCATTCTCTAATGCTACAGATTTTTACAACTCAATTCTCCATCCAATACTTCCTCAACCAATGTCATTCCTAGCATTCTACTATCTCTACTTACCATACCAATTCATCCCCAAGTCAATACACTTTCTATACCCAAGTTCCAACACTCCTTTTACCAAATTCTGCACACTAAATTCTTCCTAGTTTCACAATACACTTTGATGCCTCCCTTGCTACAGATTTTGTAGCTTAACTCCACATACTACTATCATCTTTCCATGGCTTCTAAACATCCTTACTATCCCCAATACATACCTTGGTTTTTCCCCTCACCAAGTCATTCCTTAATGCACAATTCCTACCGAAATTTTGCCATAACTCATCTACTTCCCTTACTTATTCACACACATCCTTTCTCATCAAATTCATACCTATTCTAGCCAAACCACAAGGGTTCTACCAGCACACATATACAATCCCAATACAACAATACTCCTTCAATCACAATACCAATACACATATACAATTATACTTGGCTCTAAGGCCTACAATCCACATACTTACTCTAAATACACAAATTTCACAATTCTCAATACTAGTACAAGGTTTTGGGTTCTTTAAATGTTTTGCCCATTCCCATTACACTAATGCAATAAAATTTACATTAGGAAGGAGCTCTTACCTTGAGCTTTTATTTTCCTTCTTTCCTTTCCAATCCTTCTTCTCTCTTTCTTGTTCAAACCGATCACATGGGGAATGGAGTTGCCAAACTCCATTCCCATCACCCCAAGCACATAAAACAAGCATAATTAATTCACTAACCCTTAGATTATGCTAGTTCATTGAAGTGTTCAAAATACAATTTCTAGGGTTTACCTTTAGAGTGCTTTAGGAGGGGTTTTAGCCCTTGGTTCAAGAAGAAGAATCCACCACCATTGCTAGGTGAAGTTGATGCTCAAAAGAAGAGAGAAAAACAAGGCATTACAAAGGGGCTAAAAATCGGCCAAGGATGGAGGAAACTTATTTTTGAGAGATTTTTACCTTGTTGGAAAGAGGAGACTCCAAGCTTCACAATGGTGTGCTTTTCTCTTCAAATGGGGAAAACCCATGGAGATGAAACTCATCCTTTTCGAATTTTGAAAAGATAGAAATGTAGAGGAGGATGAGGGATTACAAATATGTAATTTATTTTGCATTTGGGCCCTCATGTAGCTAGAGCTTGTGGAGGAAGAGTGAGGAAGCCATGGAGCTTCCTTTGGGGGCTTCAAAATCGCCACCCAGCAGAGAGGAGGAGCATCGGTGGAGAAAAGAGGGAAGGAGAGAGAAAGAGAAATGAGGGGGAGAGAGAAAAGGTAAGTGCCTTTTTGTCCTTTTGTTCTACTTTGCTTTTTGACTCTACATTAATTTAGCTAGTTACATGTGTGTGTGAGAGAGAGCTGTTTACACTAAAAAACCGGCCCCCACACTGTTATACTAGCTGGAGCGTTTTTCGTCTTTTACAGAAAGCGCTCGTTATTTACCCGGTTTTGATACTATTCAATAACCGGGCCCGTTTTCCGGAATTTTCTCGTTTAATCATTTTTATTGTTATTAAGCTTCCATAAACACTTATATATTAATGATTTATAATTTTTACGGGTCTTTGACCACTTAAAATCACGTTTTCGGTTTCCTCGAGAAACGTGCGCTAATGCTCTATTAGCGTTTTAATACTTTATTGGATCCGTTTTCTTCGGGAATCATTCCCGTATACATTAGGCATGAAAGCCTTAGGAACTTACAATACTATAACCGAGGTCTCGTACCTCTATGGTTATTAAACGCTCATTTTGGCGTTTTCCGCTTTCTAAGCGTTTTTCTCATTTCTTTTGGATTTATTTTCTTACCAAAAATTACTTAGGCACTACTAGGCCCTTAATACTATATTAGAAGAATATATAACCATATTTAAGTTCGGGGTATTTCAGCTACGGCGATTGTACATTGTACAAAATATTGTTGTTATTGCTCTATACGTTAGATATACAAATGTTGTTTGAAATATTCTATGAATGTTTGGTTTGGATGGATGATTAATGTTTATGAGTATTTGGATGGTTGATTATGTATATTATACATTTATGCTTCAGTTTTGATTATAACTGTAAAAAGGAAAAGCATGAAACCAATCTAATAATAAGATGGTTAAAATGACAAGTGACCATTAGGGTCCAGGCCCGGCATACTCAGCGTCTATCGCTGATACTACACCATTTCAGGTTGTTGATCATTGTCGGAGCTGAAGAGCAGGAACAGGGTAGTTGGAGATGTTGTATAGTAATGAAGATGGTGTATGGTCTTATGGTAAGGTTATGTATTTTTCAGGATTGGGTAGACGCTCACTTGTCAATGTTTATGGTTATGGACTTAGTTTGATGTATAGGAGTTTCTCGTAATCACTGCGGTTAGCAGTTTGTTTATTTTGGAGGTTGGATGTGGTTTGGCTACGTTGCTCGCATGGGCGAGTAATGGCCGGTGACACCCGTGTGAGTTTTGTAATTGTTATTTATTTTTCCGCTGCGAGACGTTTTATTTATTGCTACGTGAGGGATTATATCGTGATTATGGAGAGGGGTGTTACATAGTTCCCTCTAATTGAAAATACAATCAACTCCAATTTTGTTTTATCCTAAAGCCTCTATCCTTAGCGTGATTTAATTGTGACCACTGGTAGGGAGTTTCAGGAATCATCCAACCCTGATGTGATCAGCATCAGTGTTGAACCATCCTTCCACCCCTATTTGTGTTCGGTTTCCCTTGATTCCTAGAAAATTAAGTTCCACCTCCCACGTCATTTTCAAACATCAAATAATTCACTCATGTCCAATTTTCTATCTTTTTAGTGATTCTAGTCGTAATCATTACATCTCCAAGGTGTGGACTCAGTCCATCAAACATTCCCAATTCGTCTCTTAATACTTGCCTCAAGACTTAAATTCCTACTAAGTTCTATATCAGTCTCATACCAACTCTCACCATCTTATACCTCATAGCATTACTATTTCCTACCTCATACTCATATGGAATGATATCTCATAGTGTTATCTTATTCTTATCTCACACATACTTTCATATCGACTCATATCTCATATATTCCTTAAGTCTCCTTAACCCTCTTCACTAATTCTCTTAACTTGTACTCACACTGGAGTAAACAAGATAGGTACTTAATATGTATGGTATTCGCATCTTCTGTGCGCAATAACCATAATTTATCCCAAAATGTTTATGTAAAACAAATTCTCAAATTCTTTTGTGCTATGCACACCATAGTTTACGTACTCAGTACATAAACATACGCTAAGCGGTTTTTGCTCTACCCCTCTTAAAATGGATTACGCCCACGTAATCAACATTATATCATCCTTGAACATAGGTTCAAGATGCCTAATTTTCACTAAGCATTCTAGCTTCCATGTCGTCTATCTTACTTATAATTCGATCAGAGGGTCATAACTGTGTTAATGGCTTAGTCTCTGTATCAAGGATTCTTAACGGAACTTATACCATTTTCTTAACTTAGTTTGGTCTAATCTCAAAGGTTCTAATGCATTCAGTTGTTAAGTCTTATATTTGCTCAATTGGAAGATGTACGGTACATCATTCCTTTCCTATTCATCTGGTATTTCCACCCTTTTAAGGTACAGATCTGCTAGCTTCCGCTGCGTAACTCTGATAATCTTAGGCTTAACTGCGTTTCTTATCCTTTTATAGTATTATATATCCTTCTGCCTCCTAACAGTTTAGGAATATTGGTATCTCAGTGGACACGTGTTATCTTTAATTATACATGACCTTAATGAGTTGTAACTCGTCTATCCATTCTCCCTGAAGATCTAATGTTCATACTCTTAATGTTACCTCAAAGTGTCTAAATCGTTCTTTCCAATTGACCTTTGGTCTGAGGATGATTCATAATCTGAAACTACTGTTTAGTGCTTAATGCGCTTTACAGTTTAATCTCTAACGCCTTAAGACATGTCCAATGTCTGTACTTAACAATCCGTGCCCTTCACACTTCATACTCCTTAATTATTTGTTGTCTGATTCCTTTGTGTTGTTGGTTCAACTGAATTCATTCTCTTCAACTGTTTGTGGTTGTAGCTGCTCTTGTCTGATCTTGCATCGTTGACCGTGGTACGGAGTCGACTACTTCCCGTGTTCCTTACACCACTCGTCTACATGCATGGGGTACCTTACTAGTACATTACTACTTACCCGACTAACTCATACATGAGCCTGTCAGGCCTGCAAGCCCCTGTGGGGTGCAGTCATCCCACATCTCGTTTTAGTAAACTCGTAGTGTCCGTCACACGTTTAACCATTACAAAATATGAAGTATTCTGTTGTCGATCTCCTCTTTCATCGTTCCATAATAACACTTATTGTTCTTCTTGAACTTAATCAAGGAAAATCCATTTACTGTGTTCTTGGGTATTGTATGCTCTAGCTCCTTTCTGTATTCCGTAATGACTCGATCTCTTAGTAACTGAGGTCTCTTTCCATAGAGCATTTTATCTTGTTTCTCATATTTTCTCAACTAGGAATGCACTTCCAGTTGCTTAAGGAATGGGTAGTGTGCTTCCTGTGAAATCTTACCTCACCAGATCTAGACTACTGGCATCAATGCACATTTCGTCTACCATCTTATTTCCTTACTCATATTGGTCTCAGCTCATTGATCTAATTACCTCAGTGTCAATATTTGACGGCTTATGTATGATGGTCGCTTTACTGTGAACCATGACTCAATCCCCCTATATAGGTATTGTTCTCACGACCACTACTACCGTGGTAGTTGGCCTTTACTCTGTTGCCCATTGATGGTGCAACTCCTCAATCCCTTAATCTAACATCTTATCTTATACTTAATTCCTTCTTGGTGTAAAGACACTGGGGTTCTCTAATTTCGGTGTTTGGCGGTTAACGTACCATGTAGTAAAATGGTTATTTCTTAATATGAAGATGTTCTGCTTCAATCTCGGGTTCATAAGTAAGTCAGTCTCTCTCACGTTCTTCCATCCCTTATGATATTGTTTACCATGTACTTTAACCGGTTACTAAAGAAGCCATCCGTTGAATCACAAGCTCTTTTGAGCATTGGTCACTTGACGTGCCATACTGTGCACTCACAATGTTTATCTCTGACGATTACTGATTCTTAAATCGTGGGTGTTCGATATGAGGTCTGTCTCTACAGCCTTCCTTATTCTCAAGTGTATCTGGTATGTTCTAAGGTAATCTCAAGGTTTATGGTTTCCATTCTCTAACAAAAGTGTATTATATCTCTAATAAGTGAAAGCCCTTTTGAGGGGTTTATTCCCACTCATAGCCTCACAACAAGGAGAGGTATCCCCACCCTAAAGGGAATAGTTAGTTCTCCGCCCCTACCAATAGCATTATCTCAATATTCTCATTGGTGCCCTTTCCTGGCAATATTTCCCACAATCTAAGTTATAGGTTTGATAACCGTTCATATCTACGAATTGTAGTTCCTTCGTGGATTTAACAAGCTCTCTTACAACTTACTGCGCCTCAGCTCTGATGTGGTTGACATCCTTGGCGCGTAGGCTCTTAGTGCTTAATGTCTCTGTTCATTACCTGTACTCTTACCCATCTATAGGTTATCCTCACAAGATTCTAGCTCTTTGAATTCTCTCAACCGTTAGGTAACATGTTAAATGTAGTACCGGGTTTCATGGTACATTGCTGCATTCTGCTCTCTGTTATAGAAGTCCATTCGGGTGTTCTGAGATTAATCAGTGTCTGTGACAATTCTGTCGTTTTCATGTACTTGCACCTTTTAACAATTACGGATTAGTTCATACTAGGCATCTGCCTTCCAGTGTCTAAGTTGGATATTATCCTGACATCTTATGCTTCCATCTCAACGCTTTGTTCAACATTTGTTGACTACGCCACCCGTCAATGATTAATCATACTTGGGTGGTAATGAGGAAGGCAACCAATACTAACTGTCATTCATCAGTTTGTTCTGCTCGGCTATGCCCGCTCTGTGGGGGTAGTCCTCTGAGCTTTCATCTATCGAGATTGTATGTCTTTAACCCTTAGAAGGTTACTGCTTAAGTTTATTCCCCTTATTCCTGTGTCCGGGGTTTACCAACATCTTCAATGAAGAGTGTTTATTACTGGTATACTTAATGGTCATCTCGGGAGTTCTATCCGGTCCTTGTTGGAAGTCGTTGTGTCAACAGTCTCCATGGTATCTTATAATACATTCCTTGTATGTTGTTGTTTCTATAGTATTTTTCTCGGATCACTGAGCGTTCTCTTAGGTTTTCCTCTTGGGGTTCGGGATTGGAGTCCGTACCCGTACTGTTGGTAGTCACTGTAGTAGGTTGTACCTCTGCGAAAATTTATAGCGTTTAGGATTCCGTCCAAGTTCAGCTCCCTGCTGACTGGTGTGTCGACTCATCTTATCATGGTCATGCCGTCTGGCCTTTCCTAGGTCTCATTCTCCTGTTCTTATGGATTTACAATCATGTATTAGTGTGTATTACGACTGTAGCGTTCTACTATCTCGCCATGATGGCTTTCCGTATAACTTAACCGTGGTAGCACTTGCTACGGCAAGTGTGCCATGCAGGATGGGCTACCGGTACTGCGTGCGTCGGTAGTGGTACTTCCACCTGGTTTCCATATCTTTGGTAGTCCCCGGGACTCCTTGGATGTTCTCTCATTTTGGATAACTGACCATCCGACAGTTTCCGGTTGTGCTGACAGTACTGTCACTTATCAAGGTGTTCCTCTGTAACGCCCCTATTTAACATATTTATAGCGGAAATAAAATACAAAGGCGTACAGACCATCGGGTTCCAAACACCCGGCACCAAACCTCACCAATTTACAACTTAAAAGATTACAACAGTTACGGCCTGAGCCTCGAGAAAAACTTAACAAAAATAAAACAGTATTGAAACACATAAACTCTCCACAAAACCTATTCTCATCCCAATCACTCGTCCTCTTCATGGCCACCTGTATAATAATTCGTACCTACAAGATAAAACCAAGCAGCCCACCCCGCGAGGGGTGGGTCATTTCCCTGGAATGGAACTGGTACGATTCTCCAAAACAAAGCCTTTAAACATATCTCTTAAATAAGCAATAACTTGAAGTCAAACAACTTAAAACAAAACCAAAGAATAAAGCACTTAAAAATCACCAAGTCAAAGAAAACAGGATAAGGTTCGAGGTACATAACAGAAAAGTAAAGTTAGTCAATCAAAAGTCACACCACGAGTTAGTGAACATCCAAAGTTTTAGTTAGAACCAATTCCAGTTAAGAAGAGAAAGACTCAGATAGTCACAAAGGACTAGGAATGAAAAGATAGATCCAAGAACCAATAATTCAAGAGTGGAATAAAACCAATTGGGAGAGATGACCCCCACCGCCAGATATAAATGTCCGTATGGACGAGGGATATACAACCCCCTACTGTCAGATTTAAATGTCCTGGTGGATGAGGGATATACAGCCCCCTGCTGTCAAATATTAATGTCCCTATGGACGAGGGATATACAGCCCCCTGCTGTTACCATTGAAGACGCGCGCACGTCAACAAAAGACTCAGCTCATGGATGAAACAATATCCAGAGTCAAAGGAAGAACTACCAAGATTGTTCTTTTCCATATTTCCACTAGATCACTAACTACCCAGAGCAATACCAAAACACTCAGTCCTACAGAGTGTAGAAGCGTAAACCCTAGGCAGTTAATGTATAATGAAACAACCAAACAGAGGAACCCATAACCACGCAAGTTTCACATTCAAGGCTCAGTTAGTCACAACAAGCTGAGTTAGCCACACAACAGTTTCCGTTTGAAATTCCTTTAAACTCAGTTAGTGTTTGTCAAAAACATCCCTTAAGTCTTGTTAGCAAAGCATAAGAGTACGAGAAATCATACCTGGTATGTGAAGAACAATAAATAACTCGAATGAGTGATCCCCCAATAGTAACCTATAATTAAGGTGTTCCAAGTTTCGATTAGTCGTGGGATTTATAAACTAACCATCCTCTGTTCCTACTGATTTATAGTTTCAGGTTTACCATTACTCTCTCACAAAGGTTAGGGTTTGATCTTGTTAATTAAATCCCTTGTTAGGCCCATTTCGTTTAATTTGGAATGATTTAGGATTTATCCCCGAAAGTGGCCCAAACTCTCTTGAATTGCTTATGTGGGCTTTTGGAGTTCATAAACTTGGGCTCAGTAGGTTAACCCAAGACCGTGTTGCGTTTATTTTGTATAATTAAACTTAAGTTATCAATGACTATTTAATTACACCGAAATTAAAATTACTAAAGTTTAATACACACACACACACATATATAATATATATATATAATATAATATATTCTTCTTATTATATCTCTCACAAGGAATGATATTTCCTTCATCTATTTTTTAATGTTTTTATATGTACATATATATTTATATATATCTTTGTGTATTAAGGTTTATCCACAACATTTTTAAGAAATTTTATTGTATTTAATTATGTGTAATAACTTTTAGGCATATCCCCAACCGATATATGGTTTATTAAATACAGTATTTTCCCTTATTTATTTAATATTTATAAGCATATACATGTATTAGAATTTATTTAAGTCATCCTTTATATAGTTTATCGAATTTAAATTATCTTTATTAACCTCAACATTTATCTACACCCCATGTATGTTTTATAAAGTATTTCCTTTACTACACCTTTGAATATTAGCTACTATAGTATTAAGTTAATATAAGTGTTGATTATTTAGCTCCCTGTTTTACCCTAAGTTATTTTATTCCCTTTTTATATATGTGTAAATATAAGTATATTTTCCTTAGCCTTATAAAATAATAATTAAAATGTAGAATAATTAAATTCCTTGATTTAACATAAGTTCCTATTTTAATTCTCCCATATAAGTATATATACATACATGTAAATAATTTCACTTCTCTTAAAAGCTAATACCCAAAGCATTTATAAACATACTGTTATAAAATGTTAATTTAGTTTTCCTTATTTTTTTCCAGCTTAAAAAGTTTATTAACAAACCATACTTTAATTTTGTTACATTAAAAACCATACATTATAAGTTATTTTATGAAAAACGCATATGAAAAACTTTTAAACCCATTTACCATTGTCCAAAAATTCCCAAATTTAATATAATTAACTATAACATTTTAGACATATTATAAAATTTTATTTCATAAAAATATTTTTTTATTTAACCAAATAATCCCATAATACCCGTAACTTGCAAAAATCATAACTTACGTTTAAAAACTCCAAAACCATATTAATTTACATCAAAATAAACTACATTTTATAAGGAATCTACGGTTAAAATTTCAAGTCAGAATACATTCGGGAAGGTATTTAAATTAATTCAACAAGTTAGGGTTACATTCTGGAATTCATAAAAACTTAATATACTTAAATCTTATACGTTTTAATCTCGGTCGTCCGTTTCTTATAACTACGATCGGACGGCCCGAGATCCCCGAGTTCATCAGCGAGGAATATAGCTATGTCGAGTACTAATCTGCCAATTACTCAAAATCTACAGACCCAAATTCGATGATTCTTGTTTCTATGGTTTCAAAATTCAATCCCGGTTCTAATGATACCAAATTCGCTAGCTAACACGCGGAATTCAGCGGTTTTAGATTCTGGTTCGAGGTTAGGGTTTAGTTCGGGTTTCCGAATACCAATCTCACAAATTCACTCAATCTAACGCTTAATTGATGCAATTGGAACATGGTTTTGACCGATAATGTAAAGCCGATTAGCAAGGTCGAAGGAATTTGAAGAAAACTTACCGGAATTGCAAGAATCGAAAGAATTCGATTTCAGTTTCTGGAAAAATTCCCCCTTTACGTACTGATTGAGTAGCCAACTTTACAACGCTATAAGTTTCAGTACAGATCGAGTTAGAACTTGTTCTTAGGCTTAATCTAAAGAGGAAACTTAACTGTACACAATGATAGCAAGAACGCACTCTAACTTGCACTACACAGAAAGAAATTGGAGCCGAAAGTTACGAGTTTATACCTTGTGTTTCTGTATGATTTTAGGCAATGGTGAGTCGAGATCTTTAGACGTCTCGCTCTCCTAATCGGTTATGAATCCGCCTTCGTCATCAACATGAAAGTTGTAGAGGGATCAATGATCTACACAACATGCTATAGAAATCGAATTTTGGATGAAAGATGAGAAAGTTATGGCAAAACGAATCTTACCTGAAATCGAAGGAAACTGAAATCTGAGGTTTCGGTTTTGCAGGGTGGCTACTTTGGATCGAATTTCCAGTTTGTTTAGGATGATATAGGTTTAGTGTGAGTTATGGTTGTAAAGAGGAAGTGTAGGAGAAGACAACAAAGAAGACGACACTGTAAAAGATGAGTGAGATATAGTCGTCTAAAGTTAGGGCAAAATAACATAAGTCTGTTCCGATTTTTAAGCTAAGTGTGGGTGGCCTGTGATCGATTGACACGTGGCAGGTTTCAAAATTTTGACTCTAAATTTCATTTCATCATAACTTTGGCTAGGATGATCCGTTTTTGACGTTCTTTTTATCAATCTTCATGGTTTTCCATAACCTATTTATTGCTATAGGTTTCATGGGCTGGTTTGACCATTCTCAAAAAGTCAACCCTAGCAAGGCTTGCGAAGCTTTAGGGTTTCTAGAATTTTATATTGACTTTTATGTTTCAAAACAATGTTCCAACTCTTTCCAAAAACTTTATAATATACTTGGAGTGTTTAGAAATTTTACCAAGATTTATTGAGTTGTACATCTTATTATTAAATTTATAATACTATATAATAATATATGGTAATCCAATATTTAATAGTATTCTTTAGGATTAAATGGGAGGAGTCCCATGATTTAATTTTCATAATTCCATATAAGGATATAATGATTTATTATTCACAATTCCATACTATAATATAGTAATTAATGGTATTATTTACGGTTTTAATAAAAGAAATCCCCTTAAATTAATTTATGGGGTATTTCATCCTCTTTCTGAGGGAACCCCTCGTTATTTTCTTATGCCTTAATCCTCGCTCCCGTCTCCACACATTTATCGTGGTCACTAAGTAATGTTTCTCCTTTAGGCACTACATCGTAGTCCTATTCCGGTACATAGTTGTGCGCGTCTTTATTGTCGCCTATGCTATGTCGGCCAGGTTTTGTAACCTTTCTCATTGTGTGGGGTTTAGAGTGCCCGTTTCCAACTGGACTTTCCAGTAATCTTAACTCTCATGCATTGTATTATCCCACCGTAATGCTCCTTCAGACTACTGTGTGGTACTCATATCGTTTATGTAACACCCCATCCAACATTAACATACTTACAATAAACTGCAGCGGAAATACAAACCTATCACATTACTTAACCTGTTGGTGTTACACGCCGTTAACCCCCACGTGGCTAACAAGGCTAACATGTACTTTTGTATCGGTCTGATGGACTAGATTCCCGAGCAACTACACAATACAATCCTCATTCCATTTCCAACATTTATTATTTACATACAATCCCACTTAACTTCATGGTGCTTTACTGAGTACTTGGTAGTTGCTAAAAAAATTTCCCGTTGGCTCTTTAGGTTATTTATTAAGCAAATATAGCTCAATTCCCTAGTACATAAAACCACCATTAAGAGAGGTCATTTTACCTCTTTGTTTTCCAAGCTTTCTCACTGTGTTTTCACTTGTTTTTTCTGATTGAAAAATCGGCAAGGAGCTTTTATCACTTGTCAACCTTAACCAATACACATATAAGGGTAATGAGTATTAAGTTTAATACTCAAACTCATAATTAAACCCTAGGTTTACATAAGTGTCTTAAAACACTAAATTTGATGATTAGTTTGGAATTTGAAAAGAGCTTGGTTAAGTGGCAAGATAGGACTCCTCCTAGTCCTTTGAAGTTTGAATTAAGCTATGAAGAGAGCAAGACAAGGCACCATTAAGGGGTGAATTTTCGGCTATACACAAAAATGAAGGAAACCTGGATTTTCTTTGATTTTCCTTACCTTGAATGAGAGAGAAGCAAAGAGCTCTTCAAACAGAACTTTCCCCCTTCAATGGAGTTTTCTTCATGGCATCAAACATGAGCTTTTGAAATTTTGAAAAGAGAGGATGAAAGGCCTTGACTCCAACTAAGACAAATAGTGCTTAGTTTTTGATTTGGAGCAATATGAACATTTGGTGAGCAATTGAAGTTGGAGAAGAATGTGCTGTATCAAGAACGAGATTGGTTGGGAGAATGGAGGAAGAACACGGTGGGAACAAGAGGAAATGAAGAAAGGAGTGAGAGGTATGCTTTGTTAAGATATTTTGACTTATAAAGGTAAATAGTTGTTTCTTGTATTTCTTATTTCTTTTTCTTTAGTTGGCTGGCTTGGTATGGTGACTCACACTCTAAAAACCCGTGCCCCCTTCATTCTAAAAGATATTTATGGTCTTTTTGACCATTTAACTAATCAAAGTTGACTTAAGTCAAAACTAGCACTATTTGAGCACTATTCACAATTAAGGCACATATTTGTGAAATTTTTGATTTCCCATTGATCTAGACTTCCTAATGTGATACTAAGTAGTACACATGTTGATTAAAGAGTAATGATGGACATTTAGCCACTCAAAACTCATTTACAAGACAATTTTTCAGAAATGTGCTTTAAGACTCCTTAAAGCACATTTTGTGTTTTAACTTGGTTTCAAGCTTGGTTTTCTTTGGTAATTGATTTAATATGTTCATTAACATATAAATAAGGCATAGGTATGACCATTAGTCTTATACACATTTATCCCAAGCTTAGAGCACATTTTAGCCATATTGACCTTAAGGTATTTATTTGTGTTTTTGTTTGGTTTTCATTGTCTACCAAGGTTTCCTAAGGACTTAATTAGCCGTTATAAAATCATAATTTTTATATTATCAACTTGGTAGGCTCTTTGGGTCTAGCCAAGTTCACTCCAAGCTTAGAGCATGTTTTGCTCAAACCGTGTCTTAGTGTGTTTATTGTGTTTTTACCATGGTTTAAATGGTTCATTTTTTTCTAAGGCACTTTTTTAGCTTTTAAATACCATAGTTTAACATTTACACAACATACCAAGGTTGGGGTATTTCAATCTACCCCCCTTAAAAAGAACTTCGTCCTCGAAGTTCACATTTCCTCGCATCATTGGATTAGAATACAGGAATTACTTATAGCCATAAAACTTCCATTAGCAACCACCCTTTACATCCAACCTTGGACTTAATGGTCCGGGCAACATATCCACATTATACATAAAATATCATACTCACATGGTAACCTCGGACTTAATGGTCCGGGTACCTTCACCACACTTGCACTTACATAATATCCCTCAGACTCTTAGGTCTGGGTGACATAACCACATTTGGACTCGTAGGCCCGGGTAACACAATCATTCAGAACCCACCACATTAGAACTCAAGGTCTAAAATAATATTTATTACTTATTCCACACACATGTCTTAGCATGTTATATCAAACAGAAATACCTTTTCCATCTCTCCATGGGTTCGAATCCCACGTTAGTACATATACACTGTGATCCCGCAGAACCCGGTCGCGATGGACACCTTCTGGTCCCCGTTTCTTTGGGAGATCAAAACATTCATTAATTTTTAACATATGTACTTCTCATGTCACCGGTCCGAAGACAAAGGCTCATACGCTCCTCAGCTCGTGAGCAAGTACTACAAAAATATTATTACTAGGTTAAGTATAAGAAGATCTTTTATTCAAAATATTAATCAATTGTTTGAAAACACCAATTAAAATCCTTTTGAAAACACACCACACAACTCCAAGTCCAATTTATGCTCCTTGTATTTTTCTTAACATGGTTGTTTGTGACCACTTACAGGGAGCTTCAAGAGTCATCCAACCCTGATGTGATCAGCATCAGTGTTGAAACTATCTTTCCACCCCAATTTGTGTTCGGCTTCCCTTGATCTCATGATAATCAAGTTTCACCTCCCACTTCATTTTCAACCAACAACTAATTCAAGCATATCCCATTTCTATCTTTAAGTCCTTCTAGTCATAATCATTACATCTCCAAGGGATAGAACTCCGTCTATCAATCATCACCCAAATCCAACTTAATTCAAGTTACCTAGGGAATTTAATTCTCACAAGGTTCTATGTTGGTCTCATACCCTTCATAAATCACAACATGTATATAATACATATATTTTTTTATCAAAATACCATACATGGTTTACATTTATGCACCGTCGGGGTTTAGTTCCCCGGGAGTTTCTTTACTCCCTTCCACTTGTACTCTCACACACCACTGTTAACAAGATAAACACACTTCCCACAATGGTATTCGCATCTTCTGTGCGCAATTACCATAATTTAACCACAAATAAATGCGGTATGTTTATATAAACACACGCGCCCACCATCATAAACAATCATTTTGTGCTATGGCACAAACCCCGTTCACGTACACTTGTACGGTAAAACACACTAAGTGGTTTTGCGCTCTACCCCCCTTAAAGGGGATTACGCCCACGTAATCAATCACTAAACCTTGGCTTAAAATGTTCTGCCGTCGTGAAGTGTTTTGACTTCCACGCGGTCTATTACACAATGGATTCTGATTAGATCTTAACCATATTGGCGGTTTTAGTCCCTAAACCAAGAATTCGCATTGGAGTTCTAACTCATAACCGGTTTCGGTCCTGGCCTGTGAGGCTTTTAGCATTGATAACTAGCCATTTATTCATATTCACCATGTATATCGGTATCTGACGCATGGGATTATCATAACCGTGGAAGGGCTTATTAGCCTGACTCAGTGCTTGGAAACACACCAGTCAGCAGGAGCTAGACTTGGATAGGCAAGAAACGTGTAAAACCACGGAAATTTTTCTTTAAACCTAAAAATCATTTTCTTTCAAACTCTTTTCAAAACCAGATTTTCTTTCAAACCCATTTTATTTCAATTCTTCTTTTCTTAAAACCAGACCAGAAGACCTACACCGGCCTCAGTGCCACATGGTAGGTAAGTGTGAGCCTCGATTTTAAACCCTATCCTATGTTGATTAAAGCTGATTAGGATCTAAACGGTTTTAGGTCCACTTATAACCTAAGATTATAACTATGTCATATAACAATAATTATTAAAACCTAAGCTAGCTCACTGGAACCTATTATGAGTCGCCACCTAATTTTAACCTAGATCAAATTAGGAAAGGAGAGTTCGGGTTCGGGGGCTTGGTATTCGACTTATTTAGGGTTCAATTACTTTCATTACCCCTAGAAGTCGTTTTTCCTCTACTTAGTTTAATTACGGCTTATTACGAGTCGTTTTAACCTAAGTGCGCAAGCTTCTGTTTTTTTGTGTTTTTTAGCATTTTTGACAGAAAAATAAAGTGAAATTGAAAGCTACCTAAAACTAGGGTTTCGGAGGCAGAATTAGGTCAAATTTTGCTTACGTCCGTAGCCACGGACCCCATGTCCGAGACCACGGACCCCAGTTAACCTAAACTATACAGAAGAGTCGAAAATAAGAAAAACAAAAATTTGCAGGGTCCGGGGCCTCGAACAGGCTGTCCGAGGGCCCGGACATTATCAGAAAAAAACCTAAATTTGAATTTTTAAATCCTGCCGCCGTCCGTGGGCTCCGGCTTTCGGACAGGGCGTCCGGGACCCCGGACATAGCGTCCGTGGGTGCGGACCACCCTCGGACGGCGGCGTTGAGGCTGTTCCCGAAGGTGTTTTTGGCTCAAATTTTAGGGGCGTAGCCTGAAAGATTCTAAACACGTTAGTGATTGAAAGTTTACAATTTGAATTCGAATTAAACACGAAAACTTAGCAAACAAGTTATTGGGCAGAAGCGAAAACAAACGCTAATTCAGAAGCGATAAAAAGTCAATTCGACTCCAGATTTTAACACAGAGTAGTTAAAGTTGAACAAAGTCAGAAAAACAAGGCTTCAACCTGTTTTACCTTCGGATCTAATGAGACTCTTCACAACGGGGATCTTTTGATGCTTCGTTGATGCCGGTTTTGGATTGACTTCAAATTGTGCTTCTGACTCCTCCTCCTTTATGCTGTTAAGGACGTTTCTCTTCTGTTTTTGTGTGGTTTGTGTGTGTTTTGGTGCTTGGAAGTTTCAATAGGAGAAGGAAGGATGAGTTTTTGGTGATTTCGGAGTGATTTCTGCAGTGTTTCGGTATTGGGAGTGTTGAAAACGTGGGAGGCAAGTAGACGGCTGTGTCTTCTGACTATGGGGATCATCTCCTCTGCCCTAGGTCGTTTTTTGGAAGGCCTTTTATAGAAAGAGCATGGCCAAGTTTATAGAAACAGAATTTTTATCTAAAATCTTGATTTGTGCTCTAAGAGAATCTGATTTTTAAAATATGTTGCAAGCCGATAAAAATTATGAAAATTTAACTGAAGGTAAAGAATGATTTTTAGGAATTTTGAGAGTTGGAATCGGGTTTTTTGATAAATAACCGATTTGATAAAAATCTCACAATCTGGAATCTCCCAAAAATTCATAACTTATATTGGAAAGTCGAAATTACGAAATTCCAACGGCATTAGTCTCTAATAATCATCCTCTACCCTGTGTTAAAGTTTCATGACATTTTGTTTTGATTTCGGTATTTTCCAGAGGAGAGAGAAAATTGCAAAAATGATTGAATTTCTCTTTTTAAATTTTGGGATAAGGTTCCAAATAAATAAATTCAGGTTTATGACTGTGTGTAGTCATGCTAACCATGTGACAATTTTATTTTAATTTGAAAACCCTTTTATTCTATTTTGAGGTTATTTCATGTGTTAATTATTAAAGAAACTAGCTTATTAAAAGCTTAATTTCCAGAATAAATATTATCAGAAAATCATGAAATACCTTTCATAATGACTATGATATTGGAAGTGTTTGGAGATAATGAACAAGTCATATGAAAATAGAAAATCCCGAGAATGTCCTTGGAAAATCCTGCATCGGTGCATTTTGACCATTTGCCCTTCGTAACACGTATGCCTTAGAGACTACTCCGAGGGGGTTGGAATTTTGGGTATAACAGTAAGTTATACCCAGTTACTTTTAAACAACCGGATGGAAACCGGTAAAACCAAGGGTAACAACCCGAGGGAATGGAGTGAGTTCATAATAATACAACAGTGGATACACTTCCTTGATTAAGTTCGGGAAGCATGGAATGCATATTATCTTAGGATAATATAAGAGGAGTTGACAACAGAATACTTCACCTAGGCGTGTGACGGACACTACGAGTATACCAACTGTAATGTGGGACGACCGCACTCCGATAGGAGCTTATGGGCCTGACAGACCTACTTATGGGTTAGTTGGGTAGGTAGCAATGTATCATTATGGTACCCCACATATGTATACGGTGAGTCCGAAACACGGAAGTAGTCGACTCCGTCTACGGTCAGCAGTATAAATCAAACAAGAGCTAGAGATTACGAGGAATGGTTGAAGTTAAGGAACTCAGTTAAGTTAACGAGACTAAAGGAATTAGTTAATTCCTTTCAAGGAAATGTTTAAGAGTCAGGAGGTGCGAAGAGCACTAACTGAATGTAAATACATCTTATATGACTTAAGGATCCTCAGGGATAAACGTGATAGCTGGAATGGTGACCCAGCCTAATGTGGACACATTAATGTGCAATGAACGGGATGAAACTCCCAAAATGAGTACCTACACTATCAGGAAATGTTGATCTTCACAGAAGAATATAATAACCAGTGAAGAACGCAAAAAGCGTGGCTAACGGAATGTACCCATGAGTGCAAGCCAGATGTAATGGCATATGTTAGTAACACCCGGGAGCAATCCTTGAGGGGTTTTTTTATTAACATTGTTAGATGGAGCAATATAACAGAAACACAAGATTTGGAACAATTACCCGGATTAAACACTGAAGGTAAACCACTTAAAAGTAGGACCTAAGTTGCCAGAGAGATAACTTGGAAGGAATCGTGATAGTAAGGCTTAAAGCCACAACAACTTGTGATATGTAAATTTGGTTGCAGAAGTATATGTTACACAAGGAAATAGAGCGGAGAACGAACCACTGCTTTAAGAGTGGGGATACCTCTCGATATTGTGAAACCGCGAGAGCGGTAGTTATGTGGACCAAGTTCAAGAAGTATGTGGAGGATGGACCACGTTGTTATTACCCCAGGATGATTTGAATAAAATAATACGAAAAGAAGTGCTCGTACCAGTTGTGTACACAGGAAGAGTAATAAGTCTGATAGCAATCACCATAGGTGTGTGAAGCTAAATGTGTAGCGAACAACGCTCAAGGAACATAAAGGCTAAAAAAAAGTATATTCAAAAAAATCAGCCAAATAAGTGGCCAGATAAACCCAGTGTAATAGCGGAAGCTATATAATAGCGGATGCAGTATAAGTTGATGTTGTATATGGGGTGTTACAGTTTATCCTTTCCTATCCATTGCACTCGTAGTGCTTTTCCTATCATTGGTATTGCGGTGTAACTTGACTGCGTAGCATATCGACCCATGTTGCCGGTAATTTCCGTTCCCTTTTTGGTAGAACTCACTTGGTAGCGCTTATGTCACCGCTGCGCTCCAGTTAAAACGTTCCAAGTTTTTGTAAACTGTTGTACCACAAGATGTTTCTCGCATCGCTTACTGTTAACTAACTACCAGATCGGGTTTCCCAGAGTAAGAGAAGGATTTCTTCTCTCTAGCGTCTGTCCCCCGTAATTTAAGCAAGGGATGCGGAAGGAGGGTTTAGGTACTATGGATATCCGGTAAACACCGGGAAGTCCTAACTGACACACTTCTCGCTCTATCACCCAACCCTTAACCCATTACTCAAACTCAACCTCAGTATTCTCCTAAGTTCGGTAATTCCTATCATCATAGCGTAACTACTCACTGATACCACTTTTTGTAACACCCCAACTCATAAATACATAGTAATCTCATAAATCTCCATTTACTTAACTCATCAATACAGCGGAATCCGTACAACATTTGGTGTTACCGCCAATGGCTTTAAAAATCCACCAAACAACCCTTAACAACCTTATAATAACGTTCCCCAACAAGCCCCCACCAATCTCCATTGAAAAACAACACGTTCTTTGTAAATTGCCCTGGTCCGAGACATGGTCGGGACCTAAGGTCCCGGACCAATGTCTGTTCTTACTCTCGGCCACATTTTAGCTATGGTCCGGGACTTGGTACTCACCCAAGGTCCAGGACCAGTCCCTGAGTACATTCTCGACCTGTTTTTAGTGCTGGTCCGGGACTTTATCCAAGGACCAAGTCCCGGACCACATTTTAAACTGTCAAATTTTATAGTTTTGAACCTCTTTCCACACTTGTTCTTTTGTCCAATCTTCTTCTAATCTTTCCCCATGTATTCACACATGTTCTAACACCATTTTAGCACTTAAAACCCTCCTAGTTCATGGTTCAAATCACCTCCAAATTCCTTGATCATCATTCAAGTTCTTACTAAACTCTTAGCACTTATAACTTAATTCCTTACACTTCCAACATGTAAATTTTGTCTAAAACTTCAACTAACCAAAGTGTTTCCTTTCCACCAATGTAACTACTCCTCAAACATCATCATTCATCCATCTTTCCTTTGCTAAACCTTCCAAGGTTATCTTGCATCTCCATGCACAAATGTCTCTTCTTTCCATTTGTTACACATCATTCCTAAACTCTTGAACTTTCTTATACATTTCTTTCCATCCTCTCAACACCTTAACATTGTTCTTCATTCTCTTTGACCATGCTACACCCTCCTTAGACATTCCCATCTTCTTTACTCAATTTACTCACCATTCTCATGGCTAGACACTCTTATACATTCCTAGTCATTTTCCTTGACAATTTACAACATCCTCTTACAATTTTCTCTTCCATCAACCAAGTCCACTCCTTACCATCAAGACTAGAACCTTATTAATCCACCATTAGCATCTTCACCACTTACACAAGCTATCCAAAACTCTAATTGTTATATTCCCTAGTTCATACCAAAATCATCTTAAAGCATTATACACCTTTTTCCCTCCAAATTTTTGCACAAGTCCTACCATTCCTCATACCATGACTTTGGTGTTTCAATACACCCACCAATCCTCTAATTCTTCCTAGACAACTCTAGGCCATTCTAAAACTCAAGAACTCCTTCGTTAACTCATTTTCATTCAAATTTCCTTTAATGACTCATAGTAAATCCTAGGTCATATCAACTCACAACCACCACTTAAAAGTGTATATTTACCTTTGAATTTTGGAATGGCTTTCATAATGAAGCAAAGCAAGACCTCCTTAAGTCTTTGAAGAATAGAATCAAGCTAGAACAAGGGATAAAACAAGGTATCTTAAGAGGAAAATTTTCGGCCATATAAAAGAAATGATGGAAAGATAATTTTTCTTTCACTTTCATTACCTTGAATGAATGTAGAACCAAAAGAGCTCTTCAAACATGATTTTCCTCCATCAGTGAGGTTTTCTCATGGAACCAAACTTGAGCTTTGAAGGATTTGAAAAGATAGAAAGGAGGGGCTTGCTCCAACTAAGAGAAATCTATGCTTAGTTTTTTATTTGGAGCAAAGATGAACATTTGGTGAGCAATTGAAGGTGGAGGCACCATGGATGGGGCTCTCACGGTTTTCGAGCAGGTAATGGGTAGTAAAATAGATGGAGGAAGAAGAATGAAGAGAGAGAGAAGAAAAGGTAGCTTAAATGAAGATATTTTGTTATAAAAGGTGAATAGTCTTTATCCTTACTCCTTCCTCTTTTATTTTAATTGGCTGTCATGGTGATGACTCACCACTACTAAAACCGTCCCCCTTCCATAATTAACATACATAAGGCCTTGTTTGGCCATTTAACTAATTAAAGTTGACTTAAGTCAAAACTAGCACTATTTGAGCACTATTCACTAATTGGTGCACATATTCGTGAAATTTTTGGTTTCCCATTGATTTAGGATTCCTAATGTGATACTAATTAGTACACATGTTGATTAAGGTGTAATCATGGGCATTTAGCCACTCAAAACCCATTTATAAGACAATTTCTCAAAAAGGTGCTTTAAGGAGTCTTAAGGCACATTTTGTGTTTAAGCTTGTTTTTTAGCTTGGTTTTATTTGGTAATTGATTTAACATGTCCATTAATATGTTAATAAGGTCTTACAATGATATTTGGGTGCTAATCAAAGTCACTCTAAGCTTAGAGCACATTTTTGCTTAAATTGCCCTTATGGTGTTCTTGTGTTTTCCTTGTTTTAAATTGTCTACCAATCTTTCTAAGGCATGTTTTAGCCTTATTACATCATAACTTGATGTTTACTTAGCATACTTAGGTTTGGGGTATTTCACCTAGGTCCCGGACCAATGCTAGTTTTTACTCTCGAAGTATTTTTTTACGCGGTCCGGGACTTGGTACATATCCTAGGTCCCGGACCTTGCTAAAAACTACTACTATGTTGATTTTTCAACCCCAAATCACCCCTTAATCCACCTCTAATAATTCCATAATATTTCCACATGTTTTATACATGTTTAAAGACACTAAGGCACTCCTTAAAACTCCTTAAATCATTGGTCCAATCCTTGCTCAATTCTTGCTTAAGTTCTACATTTTCATTCTTGCATTTTTACACTTTGCACACTTTTGTATTCTTAACTTCCTCTTAGTGGGTTGCTACCCTCTACCAACATCACCAAATTGCTTATTGACCATTATAATTCCATCCTAGACATATGCACTACCTACACCCAAGTCAAATCTCCACCTTCAAGGTTACAAACACTAACTCTTTTTCTTGTTTTTCCAATGCATTTCACATGCTATTTGCTACAGATTTTCACACACTCTACTCCCATCCTCCATCTACCACTCCATGGTTCCTAAATATCTCCACTCAACTCAATACACACCTTGGTTCTCCCATTCACCAAGTCATCAATGTGAGCCTCGATTATTTTAAACCCTACCTTATGTTGATTAAAGCTGATTAGGATCTAACCGGGTTTTAGGTCCACTTATAACCTAAGGTTAATAACAATGCCATATAACAATAATTATTAAAGCCTAAGCTAGCTCACTGGAACCTATTATGAGTCGCCACTTAATTTTAACCTAGAGTAAATGAGGAAAGGAGAGTTCGGGTTCGGGGGCTTGATATTAGACTTAATTAGGGTTCAATTACTTTCATTACCCCTAGAAGTCGTTTTTCCTCTACTTAGTTTAATTACGGCTTATTACAAGTCGTTTTAACCTAAGTGCGCGAAAATAAAAGTGAAAGTTGAAATTACCTAAACTATAGGTCCTAGCTAGGGTGTCGGAGGCAGAATTAGGTCAAATTTTGTTTCCGTCCGTGACTACGGACCTAATGTCCGTACCCACGGACCCTAGTTAATCTATGTGGAAATAAAAGTCAAATTAAACAAAAAACGAAAATTTGAAAAAGTCCGAGGCCACGGACAGGATGTCCGTAGACCCGGACATAGTTTTGCAAAACCTAAATTTTTAAAATCCCACCGCCGTCTGTGGGTGTCTGTGGCCAAGGACAACCCGTCCGTGGTCCCGGACTATAGGTCCGAGATCCCGGACCACCCATGGACAGGGGTTTTATGGTGGTTCCAGAAGAAGTTTTCGGCTCAAAATTTATGCACGCGTTGCCTGAAAGGTATACAAGACGTTAGTAATTGAAAGACTACAATTTGAAGCCGAATTATGCACGAAACTTGATGAACAAGTAACTAGGCAGAAACAAAAGCAATTAGCAATACATAAGCGTAAAAAGGTTAGTTTGAACCCAAAATTCGACAGAGAGTTAATAAGGTCGTGGAGGTTGGAAAAGTAGAATTGTAACCTGTTTTACATTCGAATTCAAGAGGATTCTTCACGTCGGGATTCTTTGGAGGCTCCGATGGTTCCGGTTCCGGATTGAGTTTGACCCCCCTTCTAGTTGCTGATTGTTGAAGGTGTTCTTCACGTTTTGGAGGTGGTTTGGTTGATGTTTGATGATTTTTGATGTGTTGGGAGTTGAAAATGTGTTTAGATGGTGATTTCGGGGGATTTTTGATGTGATTTTGGTGCTTGGATGTGTAAAAACGTGAAGAGAATGAGATGGCTGCCTTCTTTGAGGGTCTAGGGTTCTTGTGGTTCTGATTTGATCATGGGATAAGGTTCCTTATATAGGCTTCCTTAAAGATAGAAATAATCCGGTAAAAACCGAGATTTACCGATGTTTTAGCTCAAGGGCTTCCAAAAGGAATTTGATTATAAAATTTTACACATGGGTAAAGGATGATATTTCTGATTTTTCTAAAGTGGAATCAAATTTTTTAGATATTGGGATATTTTTAAATTCAATTTCTCGTCAGATTCAATCAGAAATTGCTACATAATTATTGGAAATTCGAAAAATCAAAATTCCAATGCCATTATGCTTCAGATGTCATCCTCTATCATGGGTTAAAATTTCAAAGCATTTTGAATTGATTTGACCCTTATTTGGAGGAGAGAGAAAGCTTATAGCGGGGCTTAGGAGCCTTGAAAAATTACGAAAATGCCCCTGGAGATGACTAAGCTGTCCCTAGTACTCTGAAATGTGCCGATCGAACTGGGAACCCTCGCTACTAGCCTATTAGTAGAGACTCTCTTCCGGGGGGTTGAAATTTTGGGTATAACAGATTGCCCCCCGTCAACTAGGCTTTGTAATGTAGATGAGAAGACTAGTTGATGCTTGAGTGGTACCCCAAAATTTTGGATCCTAAAAGACGTCGTGTGCCATTCGAAATCTAGCGGGTTGTGTCGAGCTATTCGAAGGCGCTAACTACCTAAAGAGGAAGGAGATGTTGTTGAACTATTCGAAGGTGCCACCTGAAATGATATGATGTCGAGCTATTCTAAGGCGCTGACTACCTAAAGTGATGAAAATAATGTCAAGCTATTCTAAGGCGTTGACTACCTAACAATGGTGAAAATGATGTCAGACTAGACCGAGCATCTAAGGTGTCGGGGTCCTAAAAATGAAAAGATATGTAATGAGAATGATGTGATGTGTGCCTAAATTGATAAATGTAAAGTAGGACCTATGGGTGCCTAAGTGGAATGGTAGGAAATTAGGTTCATGACGAGCCTGAGGTTGAGTTCATCTATTATGGTGAATCTGAATCTTTGGCTGAGAATCTGCATCTCTGAAGAGTCTGTATCTTCGGCTAAGAATCTGTATCCCTGAAGAATCTGTACCTTCGGCTGAGAATCTGTATCCTTGAAGAATCTGTACCTTCAGCTGAGAATCTGTATCCCTGAAGAATCTGTACCTTCGGCTGAGAATCTGTATCCCTGAAGAATCTGTACCTTCGGCTGAGAATCTGTATCACCTGAAGAATCTGTACCTTCGGCTGAGAATCTGTATCCTAGAAGAATCTTTACCTTCGGCTGAGAATCTGTATCCCTGAAGAATCTGGACCTTCGGCTGAGAATCTGTATCCCTGATGAATTTGTACCTTCGGCTGAAAATCTGTATCCCTGAAGAATCTGTACCTTCGGCTGAGAATCTATATCCCTAAAGAATCTGTACCTTCGGCTGAGAAACTGTATCCCTGAATTGTGACGAGGAGTCTCATACGAATAGATGCAATGGTCATGATTAAAGTTGATTATGAAAGTGCCAAACGTGGCAATGAGGATGTGCATGTCAAAATACGATCAAAGTGTATGTAGGAAATTTGTCCAAAACAAGAAACCGTTAGAAAATGTGCCAAACATGGCAATGCTAATGATTGAAAATTGTCCAAAGCAAGACATTGCTAGAAAGTGTACCAAATGTGGCCATGATGAGGTTTATGAAACCGAAGTGTTTGAAGGAAAGTTGTTGAAAACAAGAAATTGTTGAAAGAGGTGCCAAACGTGGCAGTGTTTGAAGAATATTTTGTTTAATGAAAAGGAAAGCGAAATAATCATTTCTTGACTATAGACTTCGGACTTGTAATTTATCTCCTATGAGATGAACATGCCACTGGTGGGGTATGGTGTATGATGTGAGGGGCTTATGTGGGCCTATGGTGTTTGATGTGCATGTAAGGGCTTATGTGGGCCTGTGTAGTGGTGGTGTGGAGGTAAGGGCTTATGCGTGCCTGTGGTGGAATGGTGGTGGTGATGATTGAGCTCTGGGTTCCAATTGGTGTTGTCATAGCAATTGTTGGAACCAACAATTGCCCCCAGTATTTTTCCCTTAAGACAATCTGAGCTAGAGTTCATGGCAATCGAACGGAATGATCGATTGCCCCTAGTATTTTCTTTTATTAAACGTGCGAACGAGTCTCATCCTCACAGGGTCAAGGCTTATGTTTTTATGTGGTGCTTCCTAGCGTACACTCGGCGTGTTTGGTGCTTGCACTCGTTCCTCACCTACGGTCACAACTTCTAGACCGTTGAATTCGATATTTGATGGATTTACGCATTTGATCTGTTACTTTCACGTGATTGGACACACAATTATCAAGTCGGAAGTCTTTAAAACTTATAACATGGCCATGGGGTGTGATGATGGACAACGGGACCATGGAGGGATATTTGAGGTATGTGGAGCTTAAGTGGGTGACCAAAGCTGCACCTTGCGTCTTCTCTCGGATTCATCTTCCTTGTCTTGAAGTCGTCTAGCTGCTTCATGTTGACGTTGTTTTCGAGCCTCTGGACTTGGACTTTTGAAGTTGTCCTTTACACCATTTCTCTTCTCTTTGTCATTTGGATTTCTTCGAGGCACTTCGGGTTTGCCTCTTTGTTTTGTCCGTTCTTGACTTCGCCTCCGGGGTTCTTGTGTCTCCCGGTTTTGAGTTTTAGAGTTGTTTTGATGTGAGCTCTTTGGATCTTTGTCACTTTGGGACCATTTGTGGATCACTTCGTCATGCTGATAGTGGCTTTGCTTCTCTGGACTGATGAAAATGTTATCTGAGAGTCAGGCTCCTCGCTTCCTTTGGTGACCGTGTTGGTTATTCATCACGGGCTGGCTTGTTCTGTGGAGCTTTGCAACATCGAAAAGGGATATATGAAAGGATCAGCGGGGGTGCCTAGGGTTTAACGTCAGGGTTCACAAGCTTTTGGGTATGTGGTGCTGTACCTAGGTGCTTCGTCATTCCTGATAGTTGTCTATCCGTTCTTTGTTACTTTTTGCAGGTCTAAGAGTAAATTTACAAATTATCTCCTTCGGTCGGAGTTATGCCGTTTACCTCACCTTTGAATGTGGTGTCACCGAAGTCGTGTAAAAAACTGACACACTTGTTCACTCATGGTTTTTTCACTCAAGACACTCTCACAAGATTTTCACTTGGAAACTCATTAGCACATTTAAATGAAAGATGAAAGATGACGAACTTCAACTCAGATTGCCCCCAGTATTGATTTGGGGTCTATGACAACAATTTAAAAGATGTAGATTTGGAACAGCTTCGTGGGTTGTCTTGGATGTTTTGGGATGAGTTGTGATGCCTAGCGTGGCATGTTCAACTTTTTAGCCAAAAGACAAGTCGTTTTTTTAGTTGCCAAGAAATTACCGTTTCATGAACATTAGTTTTAAGAAATGCTTGCTAATGAGCAAGATGATTTGGTTGAAGTGCAAGGTGAACGAACACATTTCTTTTATTATCATTTTTGTGATTACAAACTGAAAAAGCCGAAAAACTGAAATTTTAAAATCTAAACTTCATTAAAATAGAAATGTGATAAACTTCCCACAAAATTGAAATGAGTAAACAAAAAACTACTATAATTTTTCCTACTCAACAAACTGGAGTCCTTGCTCGATAAGGTCTTCGATCTTGTGTTGCAATGCTCTACAGTCGTCAGTACTGTGTCCTGGTAGTTGATGAAACTGGAAGAACTGATGGAGATGTTCCCCGGCTTGGGTGATCCCAGGACTAGGTGTGAGAGGCTGTAGTAAGTCTAGCTCTTGTAGCTTCACGAGTGCTTGAATGAGAGGCCGGCCAATGTCAGTAAACTGTCTCGGTGCAGAGAACCTCTTGGATCGGGGTGAGGCCTTGACGCTCTGCTTTGCAACACTGGTTTTTTGTATGGTGCTCACTTGGTACGACACTTGGGCTGCTTTGGCCGGTCCTGACTTAAAGGTCTTGAAACTCACACCCTGGGCTTTGGGTTGTCCCAGCTTCAGCTCGCCTTTGTTAATCTTTTCTTCCATGACTCTTACCTGTCCCATCAGCATGTCGAAATTAGGGAAGTATGTGCAACCCAGCTCGTTGTTGTATTGTCTTCGCATATTGTCCACAATCATTCGAATTTGTTCTTGCTCATCCATTTTTGTAGGCATAGCAGCGGCCTTCATCCTCCACCATTTGATGAAGTCGGACATTGATTCGCTGTTTCCGTGCTGGGTACTGGCAAGGTCGGACCTGGTGACTTCAAGATTCTTAGCATACTCGAAATGGTGAAGGAAAGCCTCACAAACCTCTTCATAGGTTTTGGTGTTCATCCTCTGAGTCAAGTACCAACGTTGAGGTATTTCATCGAGATAACGGGCAAAAACCTTGGCCTTCTGCATGTCATTCAACCTGAGGATGGACATTTCCCGATCGAACATCGCCAGATGGACCTACGGGTCTGAGGAACCCTTGTATAGAGCAAGTGTGGGTAGCTTCAACTTTAGAGGGAGATTAACCTCGGGGTACGATTCCATAGAAGAGTAATCAAAACCAGCTGGCTTGCTAGCTTTTTCCATGCGCTCGATCCTTTTCAGGGCCTTCCTTAATTCTGCAGTTAGTTGGCGGTCCGGGACGACTTGCCCTACAAATCTTTGTGCATCTTGGGCCTCGACAGAGTTAACTTCGACGTAGTCACGCTCGTTCCCAGAGTCAACAATCTTTCCTGAAATGTTTTCCTGATGACCAACCTCAAGGGAATTGATTTTTCTTTTCAGCTCTTCGATGATGGTGACAAACTTAGCCTTCATGTCATTAGTGGTGGACCTATGTTTCTGTTCCATGGCATCAAAGGCAGCCATGTACCTTTGCTCTAAGGCTGCAAACTGGGCCTCCATGCTGAGTGGGTTTCCTCCCTCTGCCATACTTGGGATTCGGGCTTATCTGTTGGAAAACAAAAGTGGATTGAGCTAAAATTCTGGACCGTGAAGAAGTTTTAGGTATAAACTTGTTTGGGCTGCAAGAAAAGCATATGAGCTGGAATGTTTCGAAGATTGTGGGTAGGCACTGAAGCCCGAAATGAGTTGGAAGGGAGGCACATGGGCCGGAATGATTCATGAGCTGTGAACTGGTGCCTAGGCTAAAATGTTTGAAGAGCGTGGTTCTTGAGCTAGAATGTTCTGAGAATTGGGCGCTTGGGCCAGAATGTGTTTGGGCTAGATGTAAAGCGCATGGGCCGAAGTGATTTCTAAACCATGTTCTGGATGTGAATTGGAATTTGGGCCGAGTGATTATGATTGGGCCTGAAGATGATACCCATGTCTAGGATCGTGGGTCAAAACCTGAGTGAAAAGTCTTCCTGGACTAGAATGGGCCTCGAAAAGGAAAGGCCTGATGGTTTTTATGGATTGCTTTCGGTGGATTTGTTTTTTCATGGGCCTAGAACTAAATTGATAATTCAAATTGGGCCGAAAAAGAGAAATCACCTAAGTCTAAACTTTTGGGCCGAAGCCCAAATGTTTCACATATCAAACCAAACAGGGCCTCTGGGCCGCAAACAAAAAAGCCGTAAATTCGGGTTGGGCTGAGTTGATGTAGGAAAAGTTCCTATCAATTCTTAGGCCGGGTAGTGGACCGATCACACAAGCAGACAAGGCCCATACGAATTCCACAGGTCCTCACTTGACACTTATCAAATTCGGGTATGGATTGATCCGAAGAGGTGCTTGGGGCGTGGGCCCAGGTCGCCACAAAGGAATAGGGCTTGCACGCTATTCTCTCTGGGCTTCCCCACTTTTTTCACATCACCTGAAGGTAAGGGCACTGCCAGGAAAACGCTTGGGGCTAAGGCCCAGGTATTAAGGGGATGTGGTTAGACGATATCTTCCTCTTTTCCCCCGCTTATTCACATCACCTAAAAGGTTTGAGTCCCTGACAGGGGACCCTCAAACGGGTCCCGGGGTGAAATTGGTTTGCGTGGACCCTCGCTCTCATATGATGCAAAGGTGCAGGAATTAAAGTGCGCACAAAAGTAAACAAACAATGTAATAAAAGCCGTAATAAACAATTTCAAGTTAAGCCCTCTTTCTGAAAATTAAACAAGTTAATATTAAGAATTTGTCCCCAGCAAAGTCGCCAGTCTGTGAGCCTCGATTTTAAACCCTACCCTATGTTGATTAAAGCTGATTAGGATCTAACCGGGTTTTAGGCCAACTTATAACCTAAGGTTAATAACTATGTCATATAACAATAATTATTAAAGCCTAAGCTAGCTCACTGGAACCTATTATGAGTCGCCACCTAATTTTAAACTAGAGTAAATTAGGAAAGGAGAGTTCGGGTTCGGGGGCTTGATATTCGACTTAATTAGGGTTCAATTACTTTCATTACCCCCAGAAGTCGTTTTTCCTCTACTTAGTTTAATTATGGCTTATTACGAGTCGTTTTAACCTAAGTGCGCGAGCTTCTGTTTTTTTGTGTGTTTTTAGCTTTTTTTGACTGAAAATGAAAGTGAAAGTTGAAATTACCTAAACTAGGGTGTCAGAGGCAGAATTAGGTCAAATTTTGTTTCCGTCCGTGACTACGGACCCTAGTTAATCTATATGGAAATAAAAGTCGAATTAAACAAAAAACAAAAATTTTAAAAAAGTCCGGGGCCACGGACAGGATGTATAGGCCCACATAGTTTTGCAAAACCTAAATTTTTAAAATTTTAAAATCCCGCCGCTGTCCGTGGGTGTCCGTGGCCACGGACAACCCGTCCGTGGTCCCGGACCATAGGTCGGAGATCCTGGACCACCCACGGACAAGGGTTTTATGGTGGTTCCCGAAGGTGTTTTCGGCTCAAAATTTATGCACGTGTAGCCTGAAAGGTATACAAGACGTTAGTAATTGACAGACTTAATTTGAAGCCGAATTATGCCCGAAACTTGACGAACAAGTAACAAGGCAGAAACAAAAGCAATTAGCAATACAGAGGCGTAAAAAGGTTAGTTTGAACCCAAAATTTGACAGAAAGTTAATAAGGTCGTGGAGAGTTGGAAAAGTAGAATTGTAACCTGTTTTACCTTCGAATTCAAGAGGATTCTTCACGTCGGGATTCTTCGGAGGCTCCAATGGTGCCGGTTGCGGATTGAGTTCGACCCGATCTTCTGGTTGTTGATTGTTGAAGGTGTTCGTCACGTTTTGGGGGTGGTTTGGTTGATGTTTGATGATTGTTGATGTGTTGGGAGTTGAAAAATGTGTTTTGATGGCGATTTCAGGGGATTTTTGATGTGATTTTGGTGCTTGGATGTGTAAAAACGTGAAGAGAATGAGACGGCTGCCTTCTTTGAGGGTCTAGGGTTCTTGAGGTTCTGATTTGATCATGGGACAAGGTTCCTTATATAGGCTTCCTTAAAGATAGAAATAATCCGGTAAAAACCGAGATTTACCAACGTTTTAGCTCAAGGGCTTCCAAAAGGAATTTGATTATAAAATTTTACACATGGGTAAAGGATGATATTTCTGATTTTTCTAAAGTGGAATCGAATTTTTTGGATATTGGGATATTTTTAAATTCAATTTCTCATCAGATTCAATCAGAAATTGCTAGATAATTATTGGAAATTCAAAAATCAAAATTTCCACTGCCATTATGCTTTAGATGTCATCCTCTATCATGGGTTAAAATTTCAAAGCATTTTGAATTGATTTGACCCTTATTTGGAGGAGAGAGAAACCTATAGGGGGGCTTAGGAGCCTTGAAAAATTATGAAAATGCCCCTAGAGATGACTAAGCTGTCCCTAGTACTCTGAAATGTGCCGATCGGACTGGGAACCCACGCTACTAGCCTATTAGTAGAGACTCTCTTCCGGGGGGTTGAAATTTCGGGTATAACAATCCATAAATGCACATTTCCAACTAAAATTTTGCAATAGTTTACCTACAATTCCAACTTATCCACATTCATCCATTCTCACCAAAATCATTCCTAAAGTAGCCACACCCATACAAGGGTCCTACCAGTACTCAAAGCAATATCAATTTATCAATACTTCCTCAAACAACAATACCAATATACATATACTCTCAAACTTCCATCAACAACAATACTAGTACAATATTTTGGGTTCTTTCATTAATTTACCCATTCCCATTATTCTAATGCATTAAAATTAGCATTACGAAGGATTTCTTACCTTAAGCTTATAATTCCTTCTTTTGTTTTCCAATCTCCTCCTTCTCTCTCTCTTGCACAAAATCGGCCAAATGGGGAATGGAGTTGCCAAAATCCATCCCAACACCCAAATTACGCAAAAATGATATAATTAAACTTCTAATCTTTTAGAATAACATTAATTCAATGAAAGGCTTGAATTGCCATAAGTTAGGGTTTACCTTTTTGGAACTTTTAAGAGGGGTTTTAGCCCTTGATTCAAGAAGGTGATCCCACCACCATTGCAAGGTTGGAATGATGCTCAAAAGAGAGAGAAAAACAGAGCATTACCAATGTGAAAAATTGGCTACAAAGGAGAGGGAGAACTCCAAGCTACACATTGATGCCATTTTCTCTTCAAATGAGGACCCATGGAGATGACTTCCTCATTGTTGAGATTTTGAAAAGATAGAAGGTAGAGTAGACTTGAGAGAGGGCAAGAATTATACTTATTTTTACATTTGGAGTTCAAATGGAGCTTGAGCATGGAGAAGAAGAGAGGCTGCATGGGAGGTTGGTGAAGCTCCCAAAATCACCAGCATACAAGGGGGAGAAGGAGAGAGGAGGAATCGGCTGGGATGATAAAAAGAATGGGAGAGAGAGAGAGAAAGAGAAATGAGAGGTGAGAGAGTATGTGAGTGTACTTTTTACCTTTTCCCCTTTTACTTTTTGACCCCTTAATTTGCTAGCTAGTTATTTGTGTGTGCGAGGGAGTTATTTAACTCTTAAAAACCGGCCCCCACATTAATGATAGTTGGAGCGTTTTTTGTCTATTACAGAAAACGCTCGTTAATTTACCCGGTTTTGGTACTATTCACTAACCAGGCCCGTTTTCCGGAATTTTCTCGTTTCTTTAATTTTATTGGTTATTAAGCTCCCATTAATGCTTAATTATAGTTATTTAATGATCTGTAATTATTACGGGTTCGTTTGACCACTCAAAGTCACGTTTTTGGGTTTTCTCGAAAAGTGTGGTCTAAAGCTCTATTAGCGTTTTAACACATTATTTGGATCTGTTTTCTTCGAGAATCATTCCCGTATACTAATTAGGCATGAATAAGCCTTAGGAATCCATACAATACTCTAACCGAGGTCTCGTACCTCCTATGGTTATATAACGATTATTTAGCATTTTTTTGCTTTTTAAGCGTTTCTTCATTTCTTTTTTGGGTTTATTTTCCATACCAATATTACTTAGACACTATTAGGCCCTTAAATACTATATTAGAATGATTTTAATCACTATATTTAGGTTCGGGGTATTTCAGTCTACCCCCTTAAGAAACTTTGCCCTCAAAGTTGTTCAAGGTTGTAGGATTACGATACTTATTCATGCAGACACGTCTAATGCCAAAAGTCATACATTCTTCCTTACAAATCCCCAAATCCGTTACCAAAGGTCTCTACATACCATACCATGCAAGTATACTACAATCACTCTGATCCGCATTACAACCAACCATCTGGTTTTATACTACAAGGTTTATACATACAAACCATGCAAGCTATCCCAAAGCAATGCAATACACGCTACGTTCCCGCAGGCACTCAGGTCATCTAGACACAGGACTCCTTTACGTCCCGCTGCCCTTGGAATAATACAACATAATACACCACCGTTGTTCTCTGGTATAACCTTCAACCAAATCCTTATTCTCAAGTCTGAAGGAAATCCTTTCACAACCTCTAATTAGAAATCTTTCTAAAACACAACAACTCCAAATTCCAATTTATGTTCATTACATCTATCCTATGCGTGATTCTTGTGACCACTTGAGGGGAGCTTCAAGGACCCTGATGTGATCAACATCAGTGTTGAAGTATCTTTCCACCCCAATTTGTGTTCGGTTTCCCTTGATCTGATCAGGATCAAGTTCGACTTCCCACATCAGTTTCAAACAACCAAATAATTCAATTATTTCCATTTTCTATATTTTTACTCTTCCTACTCATAATTACAAATTCATACATCTCCAAAGGATGGAATTCAGTCCATCAATCATCCTCAATTTACTTCCAAATACTTTACCTCGAGATTCAATGTCTATGGGGCTCATTTCATCGACCTTTGCTGCTTTCATCCATTACTGTCCATCATCTCAACTAGTCTAACTAAGAAATACAATACTTGTGGAATCCAGTCGTCCTCAGTTTACTTCCAATGACTTACCTAGGGATACACTACTCATGGGCTCCATTCATCAACTACTCTCAATCATTTCATACGATTTCTTAGGGGATACAATACTTATAGAACTCCGTCCACTACTCATTCTCAATTGTCTCAACAATCACCTTGGGAACTCAATTTCCTCCAGGTTCTACATCGGTTTTATACCGGCTCATGCATCGTAATGCCATGTCTAACTTCAAATAGACATACACTATAGGGATCATCATTCCCCAAGAGTTTCTCTACTCTTCTTTACTAATACTCTCATACTGGGGTTACAAGATAGATATATTCATCCTATGGTATTCGCATCTCTCGTGCCTAATTACCACAATTACAATATGAATGAATACGTATGTTTATTTTACATAAGTACCAATCATCAAATCAATTCTCATGTGTGCTATGCACATTATAGTTTATGTGTTTTATACGTGAAATTTACACTAAGTGTTTTTTCGCTCTACCCCCCTTAAAAGGGATTACGCCCACGTAATCTACCATATGTTATTATTGAACATTGGTTCACTCAATTCGGGCACTCTGAAGAATTTTAGCTTCCCTACGGTCTATTATATAATGTACTCTTGTCGAAGGGTCTTAACCGTACTAATAGTTCAGTCCATGCACCAAGAATTCCTATAAGAGTTTATTTAACTCATAATCAATTCGGTTCTAGCCTGTCAGGCTTCAAGGCATTGATAACCATTCACTCGTACTTAACCTCTTAGCTAGGGCCCACTAGCTTCTGCTGCGCGACCCTTATAACCTTAGTGCTTAATTCGCTCTTTTGTTATTTCAAATATACTACACATCATCTTTTTATCCCTCTATGGTGGGAATAAGGTTTATTAAACAAGTGGGGTATTCTTTTACCGTGCTTGAACTCAATGAGTTTTAGATTTATAACCAACTCTCTGGCAATCTATAATACATACTATTCGTACTCCCACAATTATTCACTGAGTTCCTCCGACTTATTGTCGGGTGCGGTTAAGTCACTACTTAGTTATAGTGCTTCCTCAAGTCTTAGTAGCTTCTGAATTATATCACTTCTTCTAGTTCAATACAAGTGTTCTTACGTGTATGACCTTGCATTTTCTATGCATCGGTCCTAGTGTCTTTCTGAAGTCTTCTTTCTCTCTTTATTCCAATGGAATTCACATCTTGTGATTGTTGGTGTGCTTTACACTCTTCGTGCTTCTTTGGCCTAAGTCCGAACGGTTTGTTTCTAAGCTTTTGCTTAACTAGCTTCTGCACTGATCGTTGGTGAAACAAATGATTTAACACGATTTACATTTTCCATATTCCTAGCTATCCCTCTAGATCATTAACTGCACAAGTGTAATACCAAAACACTTAGTCATACATAGTGCAGAGGCGTAAACGCTTGGCTGTAAATCTCTTATGTGATCGCAATAGGAAATAAATACTTCTGCCTGTCATCTCATGTTTACAACTCCGTGTCATTGTCTAACTACTTCCTCATAGCGGTCGCTTGTTCCGCACCATATTCTTACTCATTATACAACATCATTTTTACGGTCTCTGTTACTGTGGTAGCCTATCTTTACTCATTGCCATTGTCGTTGGCACCATTTCCTTATGGTGTGAATACACTGAGGGTTTCCTATGTTCGTGTGTATGATGGTTGTCGTAGCATACCACAATGTTACTATCTTCCCAATGTGGAGATGTTTTATTTCAATTTAGGTTTCATGTGTAGGTTAGCTTACTTCACATTCCTTCATCATTTATGATGCAATTTACCAAGTATCTTGGTTGACCAAGGATGAAGTGATTTACCGGGTTATAAGCTCTCTTGAGCATTGGTCATTCGTGGTGTCCAATGTGCATTCATATTGATTGTTTTTAACAATTACTGCCTCCACAGTGCTGAGCATTGGTTATAGGCTCCAGCTGTGCAGTTTTACCTTTGTATGTACATCACCGGGACGTCCCAAGAACTTCAAGGGTTTTTTGGTCCCATTCTCCAATTGAAGAGTATCCTATCACTGACAATTGAAAGTTCTTCTCGAGAGGTTTGTTCCCACTCATAAGTCTCATGACAAGGTTTACTATGTTAGTCTCTACTTATGTACTTCCGCCAATCATACAATGGTTCACCATATGCTTAGGTGCATATGGAGTATACTTACTCCTTCGAGTGTCTATGCTCTTTAAGTGAGGTGCTTTTACAGTCCTCATTATACACATTCTGTGTTTGCTTCTAAACCGACTCTTCTTCGGTTTTCACTGAAATACCCCTAACCTTAAAATTTGATTAAATGATCTATTAATGATCTAAGATGATTAATAAAAATCTAAATATTATTGGGGAACAATCTAAAGATCTCAACAAGGCAAAACATGCCTTAAGATCGGTAAAGCCAAAAATGTGCTTTAAGACACTATAAAGATTGTATGACCTCAAATAGGATCCAAAGTGGATTCCTAAGTATTATAATGAAGTAAGGAACACAACAAAATCATTATCAAAGAAAACTAAGCTCAGAAGCACCTTGCAACACAAAATGTGCACTAAAACTCCTTAAAGCACATTTTTTTGTGAAATTGCCTTCTAAATTGGTTTTTAATGGGCTTAAAGGTTATAATTACCTTTAAATATGATATTATATCACATTATATCATATTAGGAATTTAATTCCAAATTTTACAAATTTTTACAAATTTAATATTAAAATATTAATAAAACCCTAAAAGGGGGCCCACTTGAGTCAACATTGACTAAGAATGGTCAAGAGGTCAAAGTTGACCCCTTGGACCATATGAGATCGGAAGCCACAACAAGAGAGGCTTGAAATAGCCACTTGCTTATACTAAAGACAAGACTCCAACATAATACCCTAAATTAAGGGTTACCTTTTAGCTTTTGATTAATTAATAGACTCACTTTAGCTCCATTATTTGACTCCTCCCGCTGCAAAACCGTGTGAGCCTCACTTGCCCCTCCATTAGCTGATTTCTTGTCTCCTCTTATCTCCTTGGTGAGTCATCTTTCATTAACAAATCATAAACTAATCTAAAGTGCATTTTCAATCAAATAATGCTCTCTTCAATCATTCTCTTCCTCCTTGTCCGACTCCAGCCATTCCAGGTGAGCTCTCTCCCTTCCTAGAACCTCTCAAGCCTTATTCTTGAGCATGGAAGGTAGATCTAACTCCTAAGCTTCGAAGGTAATGGTTTAAGGCTTGTTTTTGGCTCTTTTTCTTCATCTTTTCACCATCTCCACTTAGATCTCGTGGCTCATCAATTCCTATGGCTTATTCTCAGTGTTTTAAGCTTGGAACACTAACCAATCTCGGCTGAAGCAAGATAAGAGACCAAAGTTTCTCAAAATCTCATTTTAAGGTAAAAACAACCTTAAGCTTCTCTACTCTTCATCCGATTTTCTTCCTTTGATTTTTATGAGTTTATACACTCATAATCTTCATATTTACATGTTCAATCAGTTGGTTAGCCATTTGGAGCAAGGGTGGCCGAGATCCAAAGGAAATACCCTTCTTTAAGGCATTTTTCCAAGGTAAAACCTAAAACCAAGGCAGCTTGTTGTTGTCTAGCTATTTCCCTTGAACTTCCCTTGCATTTTTAAGGTGATTTTTGCCTTAAATCTTACATTAATTATTCCTTATGGTTAAGCTCAAGCTTGGAGTATAACCATATCTTGTTTTGGTCTATTAAACATGTCTAAATGATGTGGTGAATTTTCCTTCAAGTGGCCGAATTCATACAAGGGCAAATCAAGGTATAAACACCTTAAACTTATGATTTTTATGATTTTTAAGCACATATATAAATTGTGCCAAGAGTGAAGTTTAACATAAGGGTCATATTGACCTAAAAATGGAAAAAATGACTACGATAAATTAAGCTAGTCATTTAAGAGATTTAATTAACATAATGGTCAAATTATGACATTATGTGGAAAAATAACTAAATTAATGTGAGGCCGTGAGTATATATTATATTTTGAGACATTTATTGTGTAATTTATTTTGCAAGTTCAAGGTTGTAATAAGGCCATGTCATTAGGCCATCTTAATTTAAGTTTATAAGCTTATTTAGTTAGATTTATGCTTATATAATTAAGTTTGGGGCCAAACCATAATTATTGATAAAATACAAAGCCGTGGGCTTAATTTAGAGGAATTTAGGGTTTTTAAATGAATTTAATAGAAATTATAACATTTTATAAAGTTTTGTGTCAAAATTGTAAAAATAGAAAAGTATAGGTTAAGTTTGTAATTACCGAAAGAGTTGGTCCCAATTTGGTATTAGAAGTCAAAGTTGACTATATAGGAGACTTTGACCAAGTTTGGAGAATTTTAGAAATTAAAATACTACCTTATATTAAGATAAGTATTAAATTGTAAAAGACTTATAAGAGATGGGGCTAAATTGTGATTTTCGAAAACTTGGTACTAAATGGAGTTTAGTACAAACCTTAGGTTATTAGGAATTTTTAGAAGTTGATTTGGTTAAATTTGGAGTTTATATGAATTATATAGGTATAATATAAGATATTTCATAATATTGTTACAAATGGGTAACATATGTGGTAAAACGAGATTTAGAGAAAATATAAGGTTAGTAATGATGTTTATAACCTTTTGGTAAAGTTTGGTAATTTTTGGAGTTATATATAAGGTTTTATAAGATGTAGGTATAATATATGGTTTTGATGATATTAGAAAACTATATGTTATAAAGAGGAGAATTTGGTGAATATAGAAAGTTAAGTGGTGGAAAAATATTTAGAATAAACCTAGGGGGGTCTATTCGGTTATTTTTAAAAAATAATAACCATAGGTTATAATTATATTAAGGCTTAAGGATTATAATATAAGGTATAAGTTATAAGTGTAACAATGAAATATAATTGAGGTTGATTTGTGATTTATAGAAGTTTAGTCGTTTATATTAAAAGCCGAAGATATAAGGGACTATTTGGTATTTTATAACAAAATATAACTATAGGTTATAATGGCTTAATGACTTAAATGTCATAATATAAGTTATATAACTATAATGTAACATTATATTAATTATGTGGTGGATTTTGTAAATACTTAAGAAAATAGGTGCTGTTTGGAAATGTTAACATTTTAAAATGGAATTTATAATATGGTTTTAATGTTATAAGAAGTATAACATTTATAATATAAGAGGTGTTCATTAAAAAGAATGAATATATTATAAGACTTACCATATAAGAAATAGTTCCATAATACATGAATATTAATAAATATATGATATGGTGGGAAAATATAATATGGTTTAATGACCATGTATTTTCATAATTAAAATCCCATATGATAAAGGGAAAAAGAATTACAAACATTAGTTATGGAATTCTAATGTTAAGAGTATACATGGGATAATAAGGATTTATATAATTCAAGGTATTGTTTACATATGAATTATACCACATGGAACTTAAAAAAAAGAGACAAACCTTAGAAAAATAAATACTAAGGTGAGATGCATAGTGCATGACAAAGAATCACACATGCAATAATGAAACAAACTATACGACATACAAGGGTATGTTAAGTCACATGCGATAACAAGTTCAACAATAACTATATTAATATACAAGACAAGACTACGCATGTAATATAACACTTTTCCAATCTCGAGTTAAGCCGAAAACCCGACAGACATTGACAGTTTATAACGGGGGGTTAACCGGGAGGTATTAGTGATGGTACGGGGTACCGTAGAATTGTGTTGTTATACGGGATGCTAATCAATAGCATTATGTATTGCTTAGACTGTTAGAGACGACACACGGAGCATAGGAACTTGCTGATTCATACTCCACCGTAATACATCAGGGTGAACGGTATGTTGTTATGTGTCTCTGATTGTCTCTGAGGGCTTCCTCAGTTCAGACTTCTGTGTGATCTGTGATAAGATTGTTTGTCTGAATGTGTTAACTAATATTCATGAATTGTATATTTATAGCTGCTTATTATTTACTGTTGTTGAGTTAACAGTATTGGTTCGTATATATGAACCTATATATATAAAACGAACAAGCGGCTATGGTGCTATCTTATATGAAATATAAGGAACGTCAGAAAAACGTTGTAGCACTATGATAATAAGATATACATATTATCCGAGACTTTATACGGAGCATTGGCCTTTCTATACGCCGCTCTCGTATCTAACACTGGATCCCGAGTTTACAGACTTCGGATTGGACTAATGACCTTAGTCTACTGTGTTAGAAAATTTGGTAATGCGATGCGATGGTATAATTAATTAATTAATGAAAGTTTGTAAAGCCAAGAGGGTGTGGCTCTTGGTGCGCACTGTGATCACAAAAACGATACTAGGATGTCCACGTACGGGTCCGTAAGTATCAAGAAAATTTCCCGTGAGCTAGAATGGCTCGTTGGTCGGAGACTCTACCGTTGGAGTGGTTACTGCCGTGGGTGACCCGCCATAATTTATGGGTAACTAGAGACATGTCGTTTTTAACGAGACATTGTCACTAGGTATAACTAAACAATTAATACAATTGACACTTGTACAGTGGCGAACATTATTGGTTTCTACACCATGGACGAGAACTAATACTTGTTTATTATTCTCGTAGCTTCGCTTTGTTGTTCATTGGTTATACTTGTGGTCATATTATGTGTGTTGATGGTTGTGTTATTGTATGGATATTACTGTCAATTGTTTTACAGTTTAAATATTAAATACCTCCAACCGTTTAAGTTTACACAATGTAGTTGGTTTATGGCTTTTGAGCCTTATTGTTGTGAGCTATGCTCCTTGCAGGCTGTTTATACATGTTTCTACCTCCTCGTATGCCATCATAGGGTTGGAGGTATTTACTGGGCTCCATGGCAAGTTGTTGCATTACGCTTCCGTTCATGGAAGGCCCTTTAGGCAATCTGGTGTTAATCAGGGCCTTTTTGTGGTTGAGGGTATCTCCTGTTAAGTGAAATCCCTTCGGCATCCTAACCGAGTGTTCGTTCTAGCTCCCGTGCTCTTATCATGACGCTTTGTTCGACTGTGGTTGACTCAGACACCCTTCAAGGATTGCTCCTGGGTGTTGTTGGTTACGCCGTTACATCCGGCTAATGTTTATGATACGTTATGTCTACTATAACGCCTTGCGGCATAATATTTTGAGCTATTCCCTTTAGGGTTATAACGTCTCCCGTTCTTGGGTAACTGTTTATGCTACTCCTAGTGTTTTAGACTAGGTTTAATACCCTCATTAACGATGAATTATATTTCGTGGTAATCTTGCGATTGCTCTTGGGATCTCTGTCCCGTTGTTTGACCTTATTGTGTTAACGTTAGGCATTTGCCTTAGTGTGTTTAGGCTGGGTATCCCTTCCAGCTGTCCTGTATTTGCTTGAAGTCTTTGAGACATATCCAATGTCCATACTTACTAGTCTGCGCTCTTTGCACTTCCTAATTCTTATTCCTTACCTTCAGATGGATTCTTTGAGTTCCTTTATACTTATTACTTAGCTGAGTTCCTTCTCCTTGATCGTCTAAAGTGTCCAGCTGTTCTGGTTTGAACTTACTCATGGTCCATAGAACGGAGTTGACTACTTCCCGTGATTCGTACACTACATGTATACATATGTGGGGTACCTTGTTGATACGTTACCACTTACCTGACTATCTGTCAGGCCCGCAAGCTCCTTCGGAGTGCGGTCGTCCCACATCCCATATTTGGGTACACTCGTAGTGCTCGTCACACGCCTAGGTGAAGTATTCTATTGTCAAATCCTCTTGTATCATTCTATGGTACTCACCGTAATTCGGTTGGTTTGGTTTGAAAATCCAAGGTTTAAAAGAAGGGTTGTGGTTTTGAAAGAAAATTTTTGGTTTTGAAATAACAGTTTGGTGCCAAAATAGGTTCTTCATGGCGTGGCCATGTCTAAGGTCTTGACCAAGCCAGCTTCTCGCTGACCGGTATGTTCTTAATACAAGGGTCGGGCCGTTAGGCCTTTCCAAGGTTCCATTCTTCCAGTTTTTAGGATGTGATTCTGTAGTTGCTTCATTGCGGTCACGGTACATTATTAAGTACTTGTGTGTGTTAGGGTTCCTCTACATGTTCCTGTTCTCACTGCACTTGCTGTGGCAAGTGCGTGGTACTGTTGGTTTTTGGGTAAACCTATACCAGTCACGGTATGGTTTCCACTCGTATTTGGTAGTCTTGTCGACTCTTTCTTTGATATATTGATTCATGTTTGGGATACTCGATCTTTTAAGTAACTCCTCCGTGATCTTGGCGTGACTGTCGTCGATCGGGGTACTTCTCCAATCCTTGGAGATCCTTATTTGTTTGCCTTATGTTTTTCTTTGTTGGTCGTTCCCACATGTTTACTGTGGTTATTGAGCCTGAACTTGTTTAGGCACTACTTCCGTAGTCCTGTCGGATTATATCCCGTGAATGTTCCCGTAGCTGTGTAAGCATACTGGCCTGGTATTGTAACCTCTTTGGCGTTGTAGTTTTGCAGTTAACCACTCCCGACTATGTCCTTTGTCAGTTAGCATACCGTTGATAGTCTTATTTAGCAATTACTGTCCCGCAGACATG
>JAIOTZ010000617.1:0-46866 GCA_023374045.1 Limonium bicolor
GTGGTTTAAATATCAAACTATGTTATATAAAGGCTAAAAAGTGCCCTAGAAACATCAGTGGACAATTTAAAACATAGTAAAGTGCAATAAAGCACTAAGACACAGTTTGAGCAAAAACATGCTCTAAGCTATGAGTGAACTTGGTTAGGACCCAAAGAGCCTACCAAGACTAAATATATTCAATTATGATTTAATAAGGCTAAATAAGTCCTTAGGAAGCTTTGGAAGACAATGAAACCAACAAAAACACAAATAATACCTTAAGTCAATATGAGCAAAAATGTGCTCTAAGCTTGGGATAAATGTGTATAAGACCTAATGGTCATACCTATACTTTATAAATGTGAATGAACATATTAAACCAATTACTAAAGAAAACCAAGCTTGAAAACAAGTTAAAACACAAATGTGCTTTAAGGAGTCTTAAAGCACGTTTTTGAAAAATTGTCTTGTAAATGAGTTTGAATGGCTAAATGTCCATCATTACTCTTAAATATATATGTGTACTATAGTATCACATTTGGGTGGCTATATCAATGGGAAATCAAAAATTTCACTTCTATGTGCCTTAGTTTGTGAATAGTAACTTTTATAAGCTAGTTTGTAACATATAATGTTATAAGTAATTAAATTGGTCAACAAAGACTATTATACCCTCCTAGGCATATGGGGGCCGGTTTTCATGGTGTGAGTCACCAACATGTAAAAGAAATCAAATAAGTGAAGTTAAGCTTAAAGTAAGTACTATTTGCTTTATAAGTTACAAATATCTTCTTAAGCAATCTTATCTCATCTCTCTTTCCTTCCTCCATTTCACACGGTCCCAACTTTTCTTCTCTCTTCTTCTTGTTCTCTCTCGGTAATATAGCACCACCACCATGGAAGTCCACCTTTGAACTCTTGTAAAATCTAGCTCACTTATCCAAATTTTATTTCAAGACCACCATTCTTCTAGTTGGAGCAAGCTCTACACTTCTATCTTTTCAAATCTTCAAAAGCCTCATTTCGATGCCAAGGAGATTCACCATTGATGGAGCTTGAGCTCACCTTTTCACATATTATTGTTCTCCTTTGCTTCAAGGTAAGGAAACTCAAAGAAAAATGATTTTCCTTCATGTTTTGTGTGTCCAAAAATTCACCTCACCATGGTGTATTTATCTTGCTTGTTTTAGCTTCATTTGAATCTTCCAAGGGCTAGGAGGAGTCCTCTCTTGATACTTATTCAAGTTCTCTTCCAATTCCAAGGTAAAACAATTACCTTAATGTGTTAAAACAATATGTGTAACTAGGGTTTACAATGAGATGAAGCATAATGCTTGAATACTCATTCTACTATTTGTACATTGTTTAGAAGTTGACAAACAACCAAACACCCCACCGGTTTTTACAAGGAAACAAGAAAGAGTTTGTGAGGAAAAGAGGTAAACAAGCTATCTCAATGTAGTTTAAATACCTTAGGAAAATGAGCTTGATTTGCTTAATAAATACCTAAGGAGCCAATGGTGAATGAGCTAGTAAAATGCTCTCAAGGAGTTTATTAAGGGCATATGTATTGTTGGGTGTATTTGCAGGTCAAAGGCATTACTTATGTGGGAAATTCAGTGTTTAAGGTTATGCAATTTAGGGCCTAAGAGCCATGTTATTTAAGGGCCTAAGTGCCAAGCAATTTAAGTTACACTATATTGTGATGTAGTGCTTAATGTGTGAAGTTTGTGTGTAAAAATGTTCTTGATGGATTTTAGGTGTTCTTGAGTGAAATAAGGTAAAAACCTAAGGTTTGGTGTGAGTATATACAAGAGAAGCTATGGCCAAATTTGGGAAATGTGTAAGAAGTTCTAAGTGTTTTAAGAAAGTCTCTGTGAACTAGGAAGTGTTAAAGGTGAATAAATGCTTACTTGAGAAGAAAACATGTATTAAGGTGATTTAGAGTGATGCAAGAATTTAGATGCTATCTTGGAAGTTCTAGGAATTCAATGTGTGTTTTGAGGATGTATTTAAGTCTTGGAGAAGTTTGTTTAAGGTTTAGGAATGTTGATGTACAAGGAATAAGTGATGATTAGGTAAGATGTGAAAAAGGAGATTTAGTTAGTAAGAAAAGAAGTTTGAGAGATGATGTTAAGGTGTAGAGGAAACACCTTGGTGTAGTGGTCATTATTGGTGAACTACCACTTAAAAATCTTAAGGAGAAAACATCCCAAGTGCTAGGAATTTTGTAAGAAATTTGTGAATGATAAGATGGTTTTGGTGAGTGATTTAAAGAGTTTAGCACATGGCTAAAGGTGTGTTTGATGTGCCAAATGATGTTAGGAAAACATTATGAGGCTTTAGGAGAAGTTTGGTGAAATTGGTTAAGTGTTTAAAGACTTGGAAATTGAATGTTTTGCCGTGTCCGAACTTCCGTCCGGACATGGAAGTTTCGGACAGGCTCTGTTGGTAAAGATTTTCTCATTCTCGAACTGTGTCCGAACTTGGGAAGTCCGGAACAAGTTCGGACGTGACTGTTTCTATCTGGGATTTACTCTCGAACTGTGTCCGAACTTGGGAAGTCCGGACACAAGTTCGGACGTGTATGGTTTTCAGTATTAGGTCGCGGCTTGTGTCCGAACTTGGGAAGTCCGGACACAAGTTCGGACAAGGTGTTGTATGGACCAAAACATTGTTTAAGGTATAGAAATGATGTGTAATGATGGGGATTGATGGTTAATGATGTTATGAGGTTGTTAAGGACTTGTTAGGTGAGTTTTAATGACAATTAAGTGGGTGAAAAGATGTATTAAAATGTAAAAGTAAAACAAGTTAAAGTGAAGTTATGTAACTAAGTTAACGGGGAAAGTTATAAGCATTAGACATTAAACAATCATGTTACCCGAAGTTAATAAAAGTATATGTAATGTTATCAGTTGTTCGAGAATTGCTCGAGGAACATAAGTGGACGTGGTAAAGTGGACTCCGGTGACAGGTATGGTTTTCTTGCAACCTGGTCCTACCGGATTACACCGGCTTGTATGCCAATGTGTTTTTCTGTATGTTTGCCACGTTATGAGATAAATCATGAAACGAGTTTACAGTCGTTATTGTTATTGTATGTTACGTGCCGATACCGGTAACCTCGAATGCGCTTGAAGGGCTAGTTAACCACTATTAGGTAAACGTAGGAGAACGGTATCCGGTAACAACGTTTCCGACTTAAGGAACGTTCTAACCACGGCTGCGTGAGTTGGTTATGTGAGTTTGTGTGTGATGTTTGTATGTGAATGTATGACTCTCTCTTCCCTTGTGTATGTCTAACAAGACTTAACCCAATGTTTGTGATTGTTTAATAAAGTTCAAGTTGAACTTCTAATAAGTGCTAACGGGGGGAATGAGGAGTCCGGTCTGTTCCGGCCACGCGTGGAGTAGGGGGTCGTTGTCATAGCAGGTTCGATCTTCTGTATTTATGGTGTTTTCCAATTTGGTTCCCAGCCTTCCCTTTAGCTTAACCAAGGCTATTACTGACTCACGTCGGGCCACAGGGGCATACTATTGTTATGTTTGTTTCGGTGTGCTTGGATCACTATATCCGAGACACTTGTGTTAAGTTAACCGTTCATTTAACGAGACGGTAACGAGTTATGTAACGAGCTTATCACGAGACTGGCAACATTCTCTAGGCTCACCAGTGTATTAGTAATGTTTGGGTCGGTTCTAAGAGGACCATTCCCGTTATGTTATGTATCTTTGTTGTGATGCAATATCTATTGCGGTGTTATGTTGTGCACGTGGAAACGTGCAAAGTGTTGTTAAGTGTTGTTATGTAGTGTAGTTATATGTTGTGAAATGTGGAGTGTGTGGATCATGGATATGATTCCCAGTTTGTGATAAGAGGCGTTTAAGGATAAACCCGATTTAAGGGTATGTGTCGTCTATTAAGGAAGTAGCTCCATTAGAGGAGGAACATCTAGGGATGATGAATACCATGAGTGATTATTAAGTAAGGATATATTATCCGTTGTTGAGCCCGTTGAGGCGAATGTTATGTGATGTGTGTTCACTGTTACATGCATGATTTAAATATAATCAACCGCATGCTAAGACGACAAGTAGTTGTGCGTGGCCCGGTAGCATGGGCTGGGGATTACCATACCAGCAAAGGTGCTGAGCCCTTGGGGGCCACCCTTTCTCTTCTTTTCCTATTTCAGGTACGAAGTGCTGGAAGCCGTTCGAGAGTAGGACGGGTAGTCGTTGTACATGGGTAATCATTAAGTGTATGTACACAGTAGGTGTAGTAAGACCGAAATTGTTGTCGGCATCAGTTTATAAATACTCGGTATAGTTGAAAGGTGTACGTTGTTGTTGTTGTTAATGGAAAGGGATAGTAATGTGTAGTCGCTCGGGATTTAGCCCATCAGACCGGTACAATGTGTATGTTAGCCTTGTCCACGTGGGTGGCTAACGGCGTGTAACACCAACGATAAGTAATGTGATGAGGTTGTTTTCCGCTGCAGTTATTGTAAGTGTGTATTGTTGGATGGGGTGTTACAAAAAGTGTGTATCAGAGCGAAGTATCGCTCTGATGACTGAATACCGAGCTTAGGAAGTACCGAGTTAGGGTTTAAGTACTTTGGGTTAAGGGTTGAGTGATAGCGTGAGAGATACGCTAGTAAAGGAACTACCAGTGAGTACTGGAAACCTACTATATCCATCCCGCCCTCCGCAACCCCGTTATATAACTTGGGAAACAACGCCAGAGAGATGGAAGTCCATCTCATCCTACCGGGAATACCCGATCTGGCGTTATTAAGTACCTCTAAAGGTACGGAGAACCTGTCACACGGTAGATCCCGAAAACTGGGAATCCGGAGACGGTCTCCATCTGAACATGTTAACCGCATTCATAGCAATGAATGAAGGATCTTGTGTATAGAGGAATAGAATTTCCGGCAACCTGGGTCGACATGCTAAGCAGTCGAGAATAACCAACTTGCAACGCACCAACCGTGCAACAGGCAAGAAGTGGATTAATGGAACCCGAGACAAGTGTTACGGAACCACAGATGTTAAATATACACCAACGTATACTAACCGAAAAGGAACTACAACGTAGTGCCCAAATACGTGAAACGGGCTACAAGGAGAATACAATACTAAGAAAAAGGGGTCTCCCAGAATGGGAAACACCCTAGTGGATGATCGTCATGTGAAGACAGTGAGAATCACCTAGAAAAGTTATTATCAAGACAGTAAGATCAGTGAGGGTCAACAAGGCCACTGATGACGTGCGGGTAAGAACATACCGCAACCGGTAAGTGTTGAAACCGATAGCCAGTTAGCATGGCGCACTTGCCATGGCAAGTGCTGCTATAACGGGCTGTTCGGAGAAATTTTAACAAATACAAGTACTTGGTAAAAGTACCATAAAGTTAAGTGTGGTAATAACAGTGGAAGGGCCTGTTAGCTAACCTCTGTAATTGTAAGTACACCAGTCAGCAAGCAAGAAGCTAGACTTGGTTAAGGTAGAAGAAGATGTTGTGAAACCATGAAAATTTTCTTTCAAACCCAGATTTATTCAAACCCTTTTCTTTTCAAAACCAGATCTTCTTTCAGACCAACACTTCTTTCAAACCTTCTTTTAAACCAAACCAGTAAAACCAAGGACAGTTGACAAGGATACAACAATGGATAAACTTTCCCTCGATTAAGTTCGGGAAGCATGGAATGAATATTGTCACGGGACAATATAAGGGAGTTGACAACAGAATACTTCGCCTAGGCGTGTGACGGACACTACGAGTGTACCAACTGAATTGTGGGACGACCGCACTCCGATAGGAGCTTGTGGGCCTGACAGACCTACTTATGGGTTAGTTGGGTAAGTAGTAATGTATCAGTATGATACCCCATATATGTATACGAGTAGAGTCCGAAACACGGGAAGTAGTCGACTCCGTCTACGGTCAGCAGTATAAATCAAACAAGAGCTAAGGATTACCACGAATGGTTGAAGCTAAGGAACCCAGTTAAGATAACTAGACTAAAGGAACTAGTGAATTCATTTCAAGGATATGTTTAAGAGTCAAGAGGTGCGAAGTGCACTAACTGTTATATAAAGACATCACACATGTCTTAAGAATTCCGAGGAATAAACATGATAGCTGAAATGGTGACCCAGCTTGTACATGGCAAAGCAGACGCCTAATGTGGACACATTAATGTGCAATGAACGGGATGAAACTCCCAGAATGAGTACCTACACTACCAGGAAAGGTTGATCTTCACGGAAGAAGATAATAACCAGTGAAAAACGCAAACGGCGTGGCTAATGGAATGTACCAATAAGTGTGAAACAAATGTAAAGCATAACGTAGCAACACCCAGGAGCAATCCTTGAGGGGTGTTCGCATCAACAATTGTTGAACGAAATGCGTGACAGAAACACGAGGGTTGAAACTAACACCCAGTTTAGACATGAGTTGTCAGGAGATGGACTGACAAACCTAAGGGGAATCCCAGGAAAGGAACGTGATGCAACGACCTTGTCATGGAGCTCAATATAATATCCAAATCATGAAATGTTGCACAGAGAAATAAATGAATGTGGACAGCTTACAACGAGCGCAGCTCAAGGCAAATAAGGCTTATAAGCCATAAGCAAGATATGTTATATAAATTCAATTGATTGTAGAAGTTTATGTTGTATAAGTGAATAGAGTGGTAAACAAACCACTGCATTAAGAGTGGGGATACCTCTCGATGTTGTGAGACCGCAGGAGCGGTAGTTATGTGTATCAAGTTCAAGAAATATGTTAAGGATGGACGACGTTATTACTGAAGAAGAGCAGTTAGCTTAATAACATGTGTGTATAAAGTGAAGCACCTGGCTGAATAATGCCGGCTTGTGACTCGAATGATCGATGCTCAAGGAGCATTTAGTAGTCATCCAAAGGAGGGATGAACCATAATGTGAATAATGTAAGTTTATGTGTGGAAGTTGAGGTGACAGTAGATACGATATAAGCTGATGTTATACAGGGAGTAAGAGCACGGTGCGCAACAAGCGACCGTTGTATAAATGTTGTTAAACGATAATGTAATAGATAAGACCAGTTATGAGTTAAACTCAGTGGAGATGCAAGATAAGTGATGTTAAACAAACTGGGCAATAAGCCAGTGGTAGGTACTAGGTGATGAGGAACTCAGTGTGAATTCCATGGCGAATCGCATAAGAGATTTACTGTCAAGAGTTTACACCTCTGCACTCTGTATGACTGAGTGTTTTGGTATTGCACTTGTGCAGTAATGATCGAATGAGATAGCTAGGAATTGGAAACATGTTAATTGTGGAGCAATAATGTTATAATGGCCGATGCATAGGAAATGCAAGGCCGCACCAATAAAAAAAAAAGTACTTGTACAGTAAGTGACATGATTAACAGTAAGTGACTACAGTAGCACTAACTGCCAAAAATCGGTATGGAATATACCCCAAATGTTGTAAATAGCTGAGAGAGCACTACACACTAGGTAGTAGCTCAATCTCAACCGACAGTAAGTCGGAAGGGAACAAGTCAATCATTGTGAAATACATAGCTGTATACACAGTAAATTGTTATGGAAGTGGATAGAAAGTTTATAACTCACCGAATTCGCTAACGGTAAGAGATACCACGCGTCGGTTGAGAAACCATTGTTACCAAGATGAAGGTGACAATTGGGGATGTACAATACAGTAAGAATAACAAATGGAGCAATTAAGCTCTACAGTTATTAGAGTTTCGCAGCAGAAACTAGTGAGCCAGTGATTCAAGTGTTGAATGTGCCTGGTGAACATGAGTGAATGGCTAATTATTAACGCCTAGAAGCCTAACAGGCCAGAATCGAAACCAACTAAGAGTTTAAACAAACTCCAATGAGAATTCTTGGTTTAGGAACTAAACCGCCAATATGGTTAAGATCCTCTAATCAGAATCCATTGTATAATAGACCGCGTGGAAGTTAAGATACTTCACGACAGCAAAACATTTTAAGCTAATGTTTAGTGATTGATTACGTGGGCGTAACCCCTTTTAAGGGGGGTAGAGCGCAAAACCACTTAGTGTATATTACCGTACAAGAGTACATAGTGTATGTGACTTATATTGTGCATAGCACAAAATTATTGCACAAAATTATTGTTTTGATGATTGGTGTGTGTGTTACGTAAACATACACATTCATTCATGGTTTAATTGCGGTAATTGCGCACAGAAGATGCGAATACCATTGTGATAAGTGTGTGTATTTGTTAACAATTGTGTGTGATAGTACAAGTGTGGGAGTAGAGAAACTCCCGGGGAACAAAAACCCCGACAGTGTATAAATGTGAAACTGTGTGTTGTATTTTGATAAAATATATGTGTATATATACTATATAGTGATTCATGAAAGGGTATGAGATCGATATAAAACCTAATGAGGATAAGATTCCCTAGGTAACAGGATTAAAGTGAATGAAGATAACTGATAGACGAAGTTCTATCCTTTGGAGATGTTATGATCATGATTAGAATGATTTAAAAGATAGAAAATTGGAAATGAGTGATTTACATTGAAATACCCCGAATAATTACCACCTTAATTACTAAGAATTAAACTAAATCATTGGCAATAAATGATATAAATATTATGGTATAAAATATATAGGTTCAAAACACCATGTCTGACTCCTTTCCTCCACCTCTGAATGCTCACGGTTAGAACCAGTAGCAGACCCAGAACTCCTTTCCTCCGCCACTGGTTAGAACTCCATATCAGCCCAGTGTCCTTCTCCTTTCCACGGCAGCAAAAGCAGTTGATACTCCCTCCAGTTTTGAACGCAACCAAGGAGAGAACAGAGGTAATGACTCCACTCTTTTTCCTTCTTTTCTCCTTTCTGCCATGTCGATTTCTATGGCATTCATTCCCACCGTCTTCTGCCGTTCTTGGGGTACAAGGATCAGGTGTGAGAGCTCCAAAACCCAGCCTAAACTGCACCAGCTGGAGGGGAACTCTTTGATTTCCAGAACATACCATGGAGAGAACATAAAAACAAGGTAACTGAAACGTAAATACATTCTCGTTGTAAGCATGGTTGAGGGGTTACGTGCAAGTTATAATAGCGGCACGTATATATATATCAAAATAGGCTGAAGAAAATTGTAACTGGTAGAAGGTGTGGTGGCTGGTGGAGAAATTGTCTCGGTAATTTAAGGTAAACATACTAACACCTTGCAAACTGCTAGCTAAATGTTGGGGGAATGTTGCCGAAAATATATATATATGTGTTTTATTGAATGGGTAATGTTTATAGAAATATATGTCCACGCGAATTGGAGATATACAAGGGCAGATGCAAACCGAGATTAATTTAAGAAAATGGTAGGAAAAATAATTTATATGTTAGAGATATTTGTGGAAATGGTAGGGAAATGGTTTAAGAAAAACAGTATGCAGACCGAGATTATGATATAATGATAGAGATATTTAAATGCTATTTTAAAATAATTATTATGCTATTTTAGGGCTATATAATTAGGTCACCTTATTATGATTATTTTGAGCCTTGATTTGTCATCAATTAAATTATAGGTTGATTTATAAAGTTACATAAATTTCTGGTGTAAAATGCACAATTCTAGTAAACATAATTACCTAGGAATGTATTAGGAAAATTTTGGTATATTTGTGAATTTTTACAAGATGTAAATAAAGTTTAAAACCATGTACAAATGTTTTAAATAGTTAAATGGGTTTTTTTTATGGGGTCAAAATATAATTAAAAGAAATTAGGGGAGTAATGGTAATAATAACCGAAATGAATAATCTTAAAGATATGTAGTAAGCATAACATATGAATTTTATGGATTTAGGGGTATTTCCATAAATAATGGCAAACTGGTCAAAGGATGTATTAGGTGGTCAATCTCGACCACATATGAGGGTTGACCAAGTTTAAATGATAAGATGGATATTTTAGATGTTTAAAGAAATATTAAAAAAAATTAGGGGTGTTCGAGTGATTATCGAAAGTACAGTGATTAAAATATGAATATTAGAACTCTTAGGTTTTGTTGGGAATTTTAGAGAATTTTGGGGTGAGCTTGGGGATAAAATTTATTAAGAGTTATAATATATGGTATAAGTATTAAATTGTAACAATAATAAAGGTTAGGAGTATACAAGGTGACTACCGAAAACCTGGGGGTACAATAAAGAATTATAAGACTTTTGGAATTAAATGAACCAATGTGTATAATATAAAGTTGTGAAATTAAATTGTAAGATTATAAAATAAATATGGGCCAAGATGTAAGTAATGAAAGATAAAGGCTACGGTGCAGTAAATCGAACAGAGAGGACTGTTTGCAATTGAGGGAAAACATTGGGTTAATTTTGGTATTTAAAATAATTAAGGTTTATATTATAAAGTTTTAAGTATTACAATTAAAGGTTACAAAACAAGGAGTTATAGTGTAAATAAAAGAAATATATGTGTGGATAAATAAATTTAGGTAGCAGGTTGGGACTGTTCAATAATATATATATTTATATTTGCACATGTATATTATAAGGTTTAGATACCTTAGATTATAAATTAATAAGGTTAGAAATATAGTGGTTGTAATATATGGGGGTGATTTTATAAATAATCAAAATGTGTGGGAAAGGGACTGTTGTTACCGAAAATGATTATGGGCTGTTTAGGAAATTTTAAAGTTTGGACAAAATATATTATAAAGTCTTGAATGATATAATATGACATCACACTAAAGTATGAAAGAATATATTATAAGGGGGGTTATTAAGGAAAACCTATGCATTATAAGCATTTACATAAATGATGGGTTAAGATGGAGAATTTTGGAAGTATATTGTAAGGTTGGAATTTTATTATAATAGGGACTCTATAAAATTATGTCGTGTGAATTTATAACATGGCGTGAGGGTATAAGGTGGGTAACAAGTCACATACAGAATTATGCTATTACAAGTACAAACGTAAATATAACGACAACTGTATTATAAACGTATACAGTGGTATAACATTTTACATACACGTAAAAGGTGCGTGAAACAAATGACATATATCTACAACTATAATGTACATACGTACATAAGTGTATGCACATAAATGTTCATGTAAGCCCGTATCAATAAATACATAAGGTATTCCGTATAACAGAATGTTTAAATGTCAAGCATGCGTGCACATAACGTTAATTCCCGCATGCACGCAACCCGACAATACGTAAACAAATTGTAAACGTAACATCCATGTAATAAGTGTTAACGTCGTAGCAATTATTGCATACCCGTAGGATATAACGAGTAGTTGGAATCTAAATCCCTACGATTAACAAATATCAAGTTGATCAAGAGACCAACTAAGGGTTAGCTACGGGATGGAAGTAAGGGTTGGATCTAGGATGATTAAGTGAGTTCGAATTGTATATACTAATATTAGAACAACATATGTACCAGAGGTACGAGTTGGTAGACACGAGTCTTGGGAGCGCTAGAGATTACGCGGGGGTTGTCACGCGAGCGCTCGACGGTGTACGGTATGTTTATTGTGTGGTCTGAACCTCTGAGGGAAGCCTCGGTTCGGGTATTGGTTGACTATGTGACAAGAGCGATATGTTTGTTATGCATGACTGTGTGGATTATTTATAAGGTTGGTAAGCGATTGTTATTGTGCGCGACGTCTTCGGACAATGTTACTATGATTGTTTATGCGGTTGTAATACTAACATTCGGGAACTTATCCCTAACTGACCTAAGTAAAACACTTAGAAACGAGACTCGGGATCCCCAGTCTCTAGAGCTTAATACTCGAACATGACTATAACCTAGACTATGTCTAGGGAAGTACATAAGACTTCAAGGGTAATAATGGTAAAGACTTCTCCTAGACCTAAGAATTTACTTAGGGTAGTTGATTAAGGATTAATCACATACTGGAGAGTGTTGGTTATGGTGCATGGTATAGGAATCCAATTAGTCTCGACTAGTTGGTTGCGCATTGGTGATCACCGGAGTATAACGTCCGTATCGGACCGACTCCCTCTATATTCCAACGGGCCTAGATAGACTGTTGGACCAGGGTGCCGACTTTGGCACACGGCTTCGGCCATTCATGGACGCCTTCATTAGGCAAGTGAAAGTTCCGGGATTGAATGATCCTTGGCAATGAGCACTTCGTGTGTACGGGAGGACTACTGTCCAGTGAGGTTATTTACGGGTTGTCCCAACACGACACCCATGGTTATTGAGAGTAAGACTTAATGGTGGCTAACATAATTTTAAGGACAAACTACTAACATCTCGATGGAAGTACCTACGCGGTTGTATGAATGTTTATAGCACATGGTATTTGGTATGTCGTGGATTGTATGTAAGGCATGGATTGTCACTTTGATGGATTACTGTATGCTTATGCATGTTATTTATTGTTGTTATATAAACTGTAAAATGAACCAGCATGTAATCAATCTCATGTTCAGACGGCTAATTGACCTAAGTGACCTAAAGGATCTAGGATTACACTCTAGCATACCAGCATATAGTTTGCTGAGCCCCTTTTGGGGCCAACCCATTTCAGGTTGTGGACCAGGACGTGGAGCCGGAGTGCGGGAATATGGGTAGACGACCTCGACCTTTATTTATCGCATGTTTAATATTAAATCGGTTAGCCCGTTGAATTTCTGGGGACTCTTTAAATGCTCACTTGTCATAGGTATTGGTTTGTATATATAGGATAATGTAATAAATATCTCGTTCATCACTGCGGTTAGTTGATGTTAATTGTTGGATTACAGTTATGCTTCTTTACTCGCATGGGTGAGTAATGGCATGTGACACCCAAGTGAGGATTAATGTAGTTTAACTTCCGCTGTGAGACGTCTTTAATTATGCTACGTGAGTGATTATTAAGAGATTAGCGAGTGGGGTGTTACAAAAGTGGTATCAGAGCGGTGTACCGCTCTGATGACGAGATATTAGGATTAAGACAGTGAGTATAGGACATGGGAAATACGGGAAACGTTTGTGAGGTACGAGCCGCCGGGTCTTAAAAGAACCAGTGTCTTAGCAACGCTAAATGCGTAACAATATTGGCCTTAATGACATATCTATGTTATAAATTTCTATACGGTAAACTACCTAGTAATAATATGACGTGGCGTACTACGGATGTCGAGAAGAGGCATGTCGGGGGTGATGAAGGTCCTGTAACCCCGAATAGCGTTGAGACGGCAGTCGTTGCACTATCTTGATGGAAGAATCTCCTGGAAACAGTAGTGGTACCCCACCCGCCGCTGCCCACATCTCGAGTATCACCCATAGAGACAATGTAATGGATGGCGCCAAGGAGACAGAAGAATTCCTCTTATTCGGAAGACCGATGCGGTTGCTATAGTCACTGTGACATCAAGACAAACAGAAGAACTTGAGATATGATGAGACATTAAGGACCGGGGGGCCCGATAGCTACATACTATCTAGAAGCATACTTATGCGCAGTGAAGAATATACATTAAACCTTGCCTTGAAGAGGGATAGGAAATCCATAAGACAATCGGGTCGGCTTATAATTAGACACCGAAACCTTGTCCAGTTAACCCGAGGAAAGCACGCACGGGTGCACCTGGGGATCGAAAGATAGAAGAACGAGTTTAGACGACTATCAAAATGCATAACATGCGAAACCAAGGACGGCATGGAAGCCTCTCCCATAAAGGAATAGCTTCAACCGGATACAACCTAGAAGGCTCAGTAAAGTCTGACCTACAATCACAATAACTATATGAGCTTACAAGCTAAACTCCAAAAATTACTACAACCCAATGCTCAAGAAGAGAAATGTCGTACCAAGGACAACTAGAGTACCCTATCTACTGGACTCGTAGCACCACGAGGTAGCCACGCGGAGCAGACCCCAGCCGATATGAGCTACTAGAAGGGGAAAGGAGTCACCAGGGGCAGAATACCCCGAATTTTGTGGGAACCTTAGGCGCTGGTACTAGTATGCAGCGCGATCTAGGTAACCGCACATCCCTAACTTTATGAATTGACTGCGTGACATGCGTTAGAAACCTCCTCCTACCACGAAGGAGTTTAAAACAAAACTCAGAAAGAGCTTAACTCAGAAAACCTAGAAATTAATTACCTTAGAAAACTCACCATACCTTAACGAACCGAATAACTCCGATACTATCCTTTTCAAGACCGATCATCTAGCCATACTCAAATGACCGAAGCGTCAGTGAAACAAACAATTTCGGAAACCGATGACTCAATCTGCCTGGTGCGCTTTCTACGGCAAGCGCTATAGCCAATACTATACTCACAATTACGTCTACCTCGCGCACTTGCTATAGCAAGTGCTACAATTATGGATACAATTGTGGCTATAATTATGACTACAATCACAACCATAACTATAACGACAAATACAACTGAATGTTCCCAAACCGTGTAGGCCACAAGTGCAACGCCATGTCCACCGGTAATCACCAAACATTCATACAACTTAAGTACGAATCTCGTAGCTGCAACCACTACTATAGCTACAACTGCAATCATAACTATAACTGCAACTATGAATGCAACTGTAACTACAAGAATGACGACAGTTAGGATTGGATTCTACAAGGCCGTATAGGTCATGACCACTGGTAATCACTAAATACTCATACAATGATAGTATAAATTCTATAACTACGATTTGTCACCATAGGGTCACGAAACCCTTAGAATACGGAAACTACAACCATGGGGGGGACCCTACGAGTTCGAACATTACAACTAAAGGGCATACTCCAGCCCATAACAACTACAACTATTAAACAATAGTTAATCAATAATATCGGCCTATGAGCCAAACATCATAACATACTTGGTAAATCATTTAATGGTTTAAAATTGACGTGGGAGGTGGAACTTGATCCGGTACAGGTCAAGGGAATTTGAACACAAATTGGGGTGGAAGGATAGTTCAACACTGATACTGATCACATCAGGGTCGGATGATTCCTAAAACTTTCTACAAGTGGTCACAATTAGTCACATTAAGAATAGACAAGGAACCGAAGTATACCAGCTGCAAGCAGCTAAAACACATACAATCTAACAAGTACAGCATCAAATATAAATGCTTGTGAATAATAGTCCACACCCGAATGAATTTATATAAAGAATGATGGTGGAACATAATCACATGACAATTAGGGCAATGCACGCCCATAACGGTATACGCCAATATAATAAATATGGGAAGAGGAAAGAAACATGCTAGTCCTCAATAGGACCCACAATTGAATATACTATACCGCAACACAACTATTACCCCAACTGATCATAACCATAAACGCGAACCAGAGTTGGACACCTAAATAATCACCACCCAAGGCATTAACTTATCAGGGGATGCCATAACCAACAAGAGAAGAACATATGTCAGGTTACAATTTTGCACTGTTAATTCATTTGATCACACCGATCATTGGATGAGGGTTCCGAATAAAAGAGAATGGCTACCGCCATTGGCGTCCCGCCAAATAATAGGTGACAAAAAGAGAATACGTGTTTAAAACATCTCATCTAATATCATGACGACTGTCAAGAGAATGACTATATGAGTTAAACAAAAACAATCAGCCTAAACGGTGATGCAAGATAACGAATCTAAATGTTATAAAACGCCAGTTTAAGTGGAAGCATTCAATGCAGCTTAGAAGAACACAAGTCTAGGAGAGCTAAAGTACCGCCTCCGACTACCTTCCAATATATACCATTTGAACAGTAACATCTAAAATAACATGACAAGTAATGGGAGCTGGTTAAAACCAGACCGCAATAAGGACTTCCATAAAAGAAGATAACACGAATCTTCGCCATGAAGTCAGAAATTACACCAAATGATGTAAACCAAAGGATAGGGTAAAGTTCAAAGAACTATAACACGCACTGAGAATAACGTGCATAATCTACTAACTAATGAACAATGAACAAGCGCCAAACCGCGCGCATGGTAACCAACTGACAGTAATTAGAATCAACACATAAGTAACTCCAACAAGGACCTACTAAACAATAAAACAACAATAACTTATCAATACGAGGGGTCGTAAATTCCTTGAAAGCAACGGTAAATTCATGTCAATAATGAAGCCAATGACAGAGGAGAAGGACCACCTCGTACCACTCAGAAGCAAACTTTACGTTAGGGCGAGATATCGCAAACACCTGTTGAATGAAAGGTACATAATCACACTCTTGGCCTGGGAACCCTAGGAACGGAAAGAGATTTCCTTAGGATACCCCCAAGACGAATTAAAAAGCGAGATTGAAACAGAATACTTCACGAGCGCGTGACGGACACTACGAGTATACAAAACGAGATATGGAACGACCGCACTTCATAGGAGCTTGCGGGCTTGACAGACTTAACTATAGGTTAGTCGAGTAAGTAGCAATATATCAGTAGGGTACCCCATACATGTAGACAAGTAGTGTAAGGAACGCAAGAAGTAGTTAACTCTATACCAAGGTTGGTGATGCATATTCAGACCAGTATAAATAACTATCAAAAGTAAATTAACGAGAAGAATTCCAATTGAATCAATGAGATTAGAGGAACCCAAAACCTTGAATAGAACACGACTAAGTTGTAACTCCGCAAGGAATGGTTAACACACAATAACATTAAAGGAAACCTCTCGAAAGAGGAGAGAGTTGATAGTCAACCTAATGGCAGCTATGAAAACCCGTAAAATGGGCGGATAAACATAAGTAAAAATCTCTTAGGGATCAATAACTACTTACACTAACACAATTCTTAGCATCTAAAAGAACTCATACAACGGTAATAATCGCCACCCGTAAGAGGGGCATAAAGAGAATTACTCTCCAACGGAGAACACAAACCTACCGAATGAAGTAACAATCTTCTATGCCCAAATTAAGGGCAACGATACGTTTTCACCCACAAAAGGGCTGAACATAAGTACACCAATATACAATAAAGGAAAAGCAAGCTAGCACACTAGCAGATGCCTTAAGCTATAGAGCAAATGTTACAATAACCTAACCGTTGAATTGACTGAAATATGGTGCGCACAGAAGCAACCATTATGGACTACCATCAGAAGGAATACATTGACAAAGAGCAGACGAGTGAAACTTGTATAGGGCTCAAATGATGAGAAACAAATGGGAGGCAGGCTATACAAACAGCCTAGACCGTCTAAGGACGCATTCCAAAATAAATATGGCGTTCAACGTTATAACCCACACAAGAACTCATAAATGCAAAATCATACTCTTGTTAAATAACATGGGAAAAGATAAAAGATATAAAGTATACCAGAGGAAAAATGCCTCAACTGCCAGCGAACATACCCATATGGGATGTCGAAAGATGCAAGGCTCATTATAAACACAACAATTGAGTCCCTAGCAAAAACGGGGCAAACCATACAAGTATTGGCGTAAGAACAATATACTGAATATATAATATATAACAACACGAAGTATATAACAAATATTACAATTAAGGTATTATTCCGGAACAAGACATCCCAGAACCACAAAATGACAAGAATTACCTTTGTGGATTTCTAAGCTAATACATTCAAACTTCAGAGACTAGTGCAAAGAGCACTAATGACAAACGACAGTCAATGTCATACTTCACCTCAACTAGAAACCAATGAGTGAAGATAATAACAATTCAAAATATATTCCGCGCTAGTCATCCAGAATGTCTAGACACGACTTAGACCTAATCGTGTGCATCTACAATTAACGATACCGCACCGATTAAGATACCCCATTTCCAAATTAAGAAAAGACAGTGAATGACACTGTCATGTTGGAACGAGGCCAACAATAACTTGCTGCTGATAAATCACCTTTAATATACCTTGGGAACAAAAGGTCAAACCAAGCCCTATGCACGTGGGTCTGCACCTCATTACGGAGCGAGTGGGCCCAATAGAACGTGTTTGGGAGAACGCACAAAGTATTCTACGCCTTCGACTGAATAGAGTATACGCCTCACCCTTTGCATAGATTTCTTTTAGAGACGAGTGACGAGAGATTGACCCGTCTCTCAGATATGAGGAGACTTCACTCCGAAGTTTCAATACGGAAACGAGGGAGACCAGGAACAAGACCATTAAAAGGGTCAAATTCCGTTGGCCAAACCATGAGGCGACATGGCCACATGGGAGTCGGAGAACTCCATGAGAGCCAAGTATCCAACGCTCTTCTCATAGCGATTGTGTGATACTTTGGGGGTCACGGGGCGTAACCCTTTTAAGGGGGGTAGAGCCCTTGGCATATTAGTCATTTTGTGTTGTTGTGGTGTTGTTTATGGTGTGTATGTTGTATGTTGACGTGTATGTTGTATGTTGATTGTTGTGTAAGTGTGCTTTAAACACTTGAGATGTATTTGGTGATGTGTACGTGCCTAGAGCACTTGAACTATTGTGTATGGATGTCCTTCGGGACTTGTGACATATATATGATATGTGTATTGGTTTGGATTAGAAATTGCGGGTTGAATAGAATGGATTACATTGGAACTTTAGAACTGATATGATGGATGGATATTTCGAGATTCATTGGGTAGTTTGGTACGTAGTTGATTTAGACGACTTCGAGACGAAGTCCTTTTAAGGGGGGTAGACTGAAATACCCCGAATAATTACCACCTTAATTACTAAGAATTAAACTAAATCATTGGCAATAAATGATATAAATATTATGGTATAAAATATATAGGTTCAAATGGAGAAAAGATTAAACTTCTAACATTAATATATATATGTATACATTAGTACACGTTGTAAATACTACTAGCATAGACATTATTGTATGAACATTTTATATACCCTTAACGAATTATAAAGACAAACATATATTCAATATATATACATTTCCTACAAAAAAATGTGTGTAGTCATGTGACATATAAATATGGGCACATATTAATATATATGTATAACTAACACTATAAGGTTAGAAAAAAATAAAAAATAAATAAAAAAAAAATTCAAGACTAACGGCTGGTTGTATGGGAAAGGAAAGACAAGATAAATCATTACAAAGTACAAGAAGACTTTTCTTTTCTTCCATGCCTAACACATCCATGTCAGTCACCAGCTAGTTCCTATAATTCTATACACCAGCCTTCTCCCCCTTAGTACACACCAGTACCTTATCCTCTTCTGGTTACACATACTGCAGCATTTCAATTTTGATTTTCTGACTGAAGCGACAAGAAGGGAACCGCACCCTTGTTCCATCACGTTTCAGACCATGATTTTTCTGGTTTTCTCCTCCATTCCTTCCCCAATAATACAATCCATCCCTTCTCTGCATTAAACAACAGCAAGACCACAGCTTAAACTCTAGCTTCCGATTCACTGTCAACAGAACAAACTGCAACAGAAATCTGTTTTGCTCCTCTGCCTGAGAATGTAACAAGTCTCGTTCTCAGCCCTTCCACTCCTCTCGGCAGAGAACAGCAAGCTCCTTCTCCCAAAGCCAGCAAGCTCTTCTCCTGGCCATCTCCAATCTGTAACAGCAACAGATCAAAAAAAAAAAAAGAGAAGAAAGTGAGCTTCGAACAGCTACAGTTCAGCCCCATCTTCTTCCTTGTTTTGTTTGATTTTTTTTGTTTCTTTCTTTCCAACCCCTACTTACCAGATTTTATCCTCCCATTACTGCCATCACAAGACAGCCTATCCCATTGACAATAGTAAAATATAACACCCCCATCTGCACACCTCAGCACAGCCAACAAAGGCACGGTAATGCCCTGCACCTCTTTTCTGTTTCTTTTTTTTTTCCTTCCTTCACATTCTTACTACCAGCAATGCACTTTCCAACATCAATACTGGTTCTGTTTCCTCTCTTTGTAGTAGTATCAAGTGCCTAGAGCACACTCTTCCTCCTCGGTTAAACAGAAGCAAAGAAAAAAAAAGGGAACTACACCAGACCAAGGTAAACAGCCATCTTCTCCATTTGCATTACTCACGCTTTCTGGGCATGGGAAAAAACAGTCCCTTCCCTTATCAGTTTTCCCTGTTTTTCCAGGGTTTGAACACCCTCTTGAAGTCCCAAAATCCAGCAGGAAGCGACAGCAATTGAAGAAATATCCTCTTGGATTACAAGGTGAGAAAAACTCACCAGAAAACTACATTTCCCTCACTGTTTTGCTGCCGAGAACACCATGTCTGACTCCTTTCCTCCACCTCTGAATGCTCACGGTTAGAACCAGTAGCGGACCCAGAACTCCTTTCCTCCGCCACTGGTTAGAACTCCATATCAGCCCAGTGTCCTTCTCCTTTCCACGGCAGCAAAAGCAGTTGATACTCCCTCCAGTTTTGAACGCAACCAAGGAGAGAACAGAGGTAATGACTCCACTCTTTTTCCTTCTTTTCTCCTTTCTGCCATGTCGATTTCTATGGCATTCATTCCCACCGTCTTCTGCCGTTCTTGGGGTACAAGGATCAGGTGTGAGAGCTCCAAAACCCAGCCTAAACTGCACCAGCTGGAGGGGAACTCTTTGATTTCCAGAACATACCATGGAGAGAACATAAAAACAAGGTAACTGAAACGTAAATACATTCTCGTTGTAAGCATGGTTGAGGGGTTACGTGCGTGCAATAATAGCGGCACGTATATATATATCAAAATAGGCTGAAGAAAATTGTAACTGGTAGAAGGTGTGGTGGCTGGTGGAGAAATTGTCTCGGTAATTTAAGGTAAACATACTAACACCTTGCAAACTGCTAGCTAAATGTTGGGGGAATATTGCCGAAAATATATATATATATGTTTTTATTGAATGGGTAATGTTATAGTGATGAGTATAGAAATATATGTCCACGCGAATTGGAGATATACAAGGGCAGATGCAAACCGAGATTAATTTAAGAAAATGGTAGGAAAAATAATTTATATGTTAGAGATATTTGTGGAAATGGTAGGGAAATAGTTTAAGAAAAACAGTATGCAGACCGAGATTATGATATAATGATAGAGATATTTAAATGCTATTTTAAAATAATTATTATGCTATTTTAGGGCCATATAATTAGGTCACCTTATTATGATTATTTTGAGCCTTGATTTGTCATCAATTAAATTATAGGTTGATTTATAAAGTTACATAAATTTCTGGTGTAAAATGCACAATTCTAGTAAACATAATTACCTAGGAATGTATTAGGAAAATTTTGGTATATTTGTGAATTTTTACAAGATGTAAATAAAGTTTAAAACCATGTACAAATGTTTTAAATAGTTAAATGGGTTTTTTTTATGGGGTCAAAATATAATTAAAAGAAATTAGGGAGTAATGGTAATAATAACCGAAATGAATAATCTTAAAGATATGTAGTAAGCATAACATATGAATTTTATGGATTTAGGGGTATTTCCATAAATAATGGCAAACTGGTCAAAGGATGTATTAGGTGGTCAATCTCGACCACATATGAGGGTTGACCAAGTTTAAATGATAAGATGGATATTTTAGATGTTTAAAGAAATATTAAAAAAAATTAGGGGTGTTCGAGTGATTATCGAAAGTACAGTGATTAAAATATGAATATTAGAACTCTTAGGTTTTGTTGGGAATTTTAGAGAATTTTGGGGTGAGCTTGGGGGATAAAATTTATTAAGAGTTATAATATATGGTATAAGTATTAAATTGTAACAATAATAAAGGTTAGGAGTATACAAGGTGACTACCGAAAACCTGGGGGTACAATAAAGAATTATAAGACTTTTGGAATTAAATGAACCAATGTGTATAATATAAAGTTGTGAAATTAAATTGTAAGATTATAAAATAAATATGGGCCAAGATGTAAGTAATGAAAGATAAAGGCTACGGTGCAGTAAATCGAACAGAGGGGACTGTTTGCAATTGAGGGAAAACATTGGCTTAATTTTGGTATTTAAAATAATTAAGGTTTATTTATAAAGTTTTAAGTATTACAATTAAAGGTTACAAAACAAGGAGTTATAGTGTAAATAAAAGAAATATATGTGGATAAATAAATTTAGGTAGCAGGTTGGGACTGTTCAATAATATATATTTATATTTGCACATGTATATTATAAGGTTTAGATACCTTAGATTATAAATTAATAAGGTTAGAAATATAGTGGTTGTAATATATGGGGGTGATTTTATAAATAATCAAAATGTGTGGGAAAGGGACTGTTGTTACCGAAAATGATTATGGGCTGTTTAGGAAATTTTAAAGTTTGGACAAAATATATATAAGTCTTGAATGATATAATATGACATCACACTAAAGTATGAAAGAATATATTATAAGGGGGGTTATTAAGGAAAACCTATGCATTATAAGCATTTACATAAATGATGGGTTAAGATGGAGAATTTTGGAAGTATATTGTAAGGTTGGAATTTTATTATAATAGGGACTCTATAAAATTATGTCGTGTGAATTTATAACATGGCGTGAGGGTATAAGGTGGGTAACAAGTCACATACAGAATTATGCTATTACAAGTACAAACGTAAATATAACGACAACTGTATTATAAACGTATACAGTGGTATAACATTTTACATACACGTAAAAAGGTGCGTGAAACAAATGACATATATCTACAACTATAATGTACATACGTACATAAGTGTATGCACATACGTACATGTGTATGCACATAAATGTTCATGTAAGCCCGTATCAATAAATACATAAGGTATTCCGTATAACGGAATGTTTAAATGTCAAGCATGCGTGCACATAACGTTAATTCCCGCATGCACGCAACCCGACAATACGTAAACAAATTGTAAACGTAACATCCATGTAATAAGTGTTAATGTCGTAGCAATTATTGCATACCCGTAGGATATAACGAGTAGTTGGAATCTAAATCCCTAAGATTAACAAATATCAAGTTGATCAAGAGACCAACTAAGGGTTAGCTACGGGATGGAAGTAAGGGTTGGATCTAGGATGATTAAGTGAGTTCGAATTGTATATACTAATATTAGAACAACATATGTACCAGAGGTACGAGTTGGTAGACACGAGTCTTGGGAGCGCTAGAGATTACGCGGGGGTTGTCACGCGAGCGCTCGACGGTGTACGGTATGTTTATTGTGTGGTCTGAACCTCTGAGGGAAGCCTCGGTTCGGGTATTGGTTGACTATGTGACAAGAGCGATATGTTTGTTATGCATGACTGTGTGGATTATTTATAAGGTTGGTAAGCGATTGTTATTGTGCGCGACGTCTTCGGACAATGTTACTATGATTGTTTATGCGGTTGTAATACTAACATTCGGGAACTTTATCCCTAACTGACCTAAGTAAAACACTTAGAAACGAGACTCGGGATCCCCAGTCTCTAGAGCTTAATACTCGAACATGACTATAACCTAGACTATGTCTAGGGAAGTACATAAGACTTCAAGGGTAATAATGGTAAAGACTTCTCCTAGACCTAAGAATTTACTTAGGGTAGTTGATTAAGGATTAATCACATACTGGAGAGTGTTGGTTATGGTGCATGGTATAGGAATCCAATTAGTCTCACTAGTTGGTTGCGCATTGGTGATCACCGGAGTATAACGTCCGTATCGGACCGACTCCCTCTATATTCCAACGGGCCTAGATAGACTGTTGGACCAGGGTGCCGACTTTGGCACACGGCTTCGGCCATTCATGGACGCCTTCATTAGGCAAGTGAAAGTTCCGGGATTGAATGATCCTTGGCAATGAGCACTTCGTGTGTACGGGAGGACTACTGTCCAGTGAGGTTATTTACGGGTTGTCCCAACACGACACCCATGGTTATTGAGAGTAAGACTTAATGGTGGCTAACATAATTTTAAGGACAAACTAACATCTCGATGGAAGTACCTACGCGGTTGTATGAATGTTTATAGCACATGGTATTTGGTATGTCGTGGATTGTATGTAAGGCATGGATTGTCACTTTGATGGATTACTGTATGCTTATGCATGTTATTTATTGTTGTTATATAAACTGTAAAATGAACCAGCATGTAATCAATCTCATGTTCAGACGGCTAATTGACCTAAGTGACCTAAAGGATCTAGGATTACACTTTAGCATACCAGCATATAGTTTGCTGAGCCCCTTTTGGGGCCAACCCATTTCAGGTTGTGGACCAGGACGTGGAGCCGGAGTGCGGGAATATGGGTAGACGACCTCGACCTTTATTTATCGCATGTTTAATATTAAATCGGTTAGCCCGTTGAATTTCTGGGGACTCTTTAAATGCTCACTTGTCATAGGTATTGGTTTGTATATATAGGATAATGTAATAAATATCTCGTTCATCACTGCGGTTAGTTGATGTTAATTGTTGGATTACAGTTATGCTTCTTTACTCGCATGGGTGAGTAATGGCATGTGACACCCAAGTGAGGATTAATGTAGTTTAACTTCCGCTGTGAGACGTCTTTAATTATGCTACGTGAGTGATTATTAAGAGATTAGCGAGTGGGGTGTTACACACATGCTGGAAATGTAGAACATAGTTATAAGAATAATAAATGGACTCCCCTGACTAAAAGCAGGGTGAACCATACGAAACACCATTAAAAGACCGGCGTACGAAAGATGCAAAGTTTATATCAGGAGAGATACCAAGTAAGCACAAAACCAATATACTTACTTCGGAACGAAACAATCTGGAACCATGGGATGACAAAGATTATTCCGTGGACACATAACTGATATGTCTCAAGATTTCAGAAACAAGTGCAAGATACACTAAGTACTAACTATAACTCAATGTTATATTTCACCAAACTGAAAGTCAGCTAGAAAAGACAAGGAAACACTTGGAAGAGTATTACACGCATGTGCGCCAAACTTCCAGAATATCTGGATAGATAACCTAAATCTAATCAAACACTACCATAAGGATACTGCGCCGATTAAGATACCCCTATTTCCACAATATAGAAGACCGTGTAAAACACCGTTACATCAGAATGATATCAGCAAAACTTGCTGCTAACACATGCCTAGATGTAAAGAAAAGGGAAATGCATTAAGAAATGATATGGGAAAATTGAGCCCAAAAATTGTTGGGTCGTACTGATTTATGGAGTGAGTGGGCCCATGCATGATAGGTTGATATACCTAGAGAATCGAGGAAGAACAATGTGTTCCACATCTCCCAATCGAATATATACAAACACTACCTATTAGAGGCATCATGGCTTGAGAGGCTAACTGAATCCAAATATGAGACATGTGTAGACTCTGATAAGAGCTCTCGACAGGACAAGGATCCTCTAGTCGGAACACATGATGGTAAAGACCACATGGGAGCTAGAATACTCAATATGATATAAACATCTTGAGATTGTTGCTTCAAGGTGATGCAGATTACGTAGGCGTAATCCCTTTTAAGGGGGGTAAGCGATTTCGCGCGCACCTAGTATATTTAGTATGTGTCAATTATGTGTAGTATTGTACCCATAGTACAAGTTTATAGTACGCATTGTACGCATAGTACAATTGGCTATTGTACATATAGTACAAGTCATATGATGTTAGTATATTACTTGAAGTAATATTATGATGTCTTGTTTGCATATTCACATGAACATATGTGTGTTAGTTTGCACCACTATGAGTACTTTCGCACATAGAATATGAGTACGACACATCAAAATGTAAATCTTGTTAGCTCCAATGTGAGTATACAAATAAAGGGGAGCAGAAACTCTAGTGACAACATGAATTGTGACTCAGTATGAAACCGAGTATGGAAAATATGATATGAGAAACCGGTAAGAAACCGATAGTGACTTAGGGGAAGTTAAATCCTCTAGGAAATAGATGAACAATAATTAAAGGAACTTAGTTCTGTGAGATGGGACATATATAATCCATATGCTTATTACTAGACTAATTATATTAGTTCGACCTATGTATCAATTGAACATGAGGTGCCAAGATTAATGGAAGATAAGATTAGAACTTGATATATAAATTAGTTGGTGAAATTGATGTGGGAAGTAGAACTTAATCCTGATCAATCAAGGGAGACTGAACATAATTGGGGTGGAATGATAGTTCAACACTAACTTTGATCACGTCGGGGTTGGACAACCCGAAATTTCCTACAAGTGGACATAAATATGTATAGTAAGGAATTAGGTATTGTGGGAATCATGTGACACTACCCAAGGGGCCGTGGACCTTCTAGTCCTTCATCATTGAGACCACTCTCCCAGGTAGCTATAGACGTTTGATTATATGTGCATATATGCACTGGGTGGTAATGTGTGAATATCTTTGGTATACGAGTTATGAACAGTATCCATATATGTATTAAGTAAACGCCACGAAAGTTGGATAGTGTTGAATAAGCACGTTATGATATGTGAAAGCGATATCTGATAGATATGCGCTATTGAATTATATCGGATAGATATATACAATCGGGACTTGATCCCTGGAATTGATATTAGTTGTGGAACTAGATGTTCTAGGACCAACTATTAGAGATGAGACTTCGGGACGAAGACTTTTTAAGGGGTAGATTGAAATACCTCAAACTTAATTGCCCTAATTTACATGGGATTAATTAAATGGAAGAGATAAGTCAGTGATTAATCATCAAGGAATAATGGTTAAGGCAATATTCGTTAAGGAATATTACAACCTCTAAACATATATACATAAAAATGTATAGTCCAAGATGGACACCAAACCACACATGAAATTACCAACTAAAGAGGTTACATTAATAAGGAGTAAACAACTCCTAAAGTTAATACAAAATGTAACAGATCAATACATGCACTAATATCATAAACAATGTGATAAGATCATATAAATTATTTATATAGTCAAACTAATTATAAGTGCAATAACCACTGATATATACACATTAGAACAAGGAAATAGCATATGTCACAACCTAACACATAAACCTAGTCATAATGTACAACTTTAATGTCATAAAATTTTAAAAATCTCCCCCAAAAAACAATAGGTGGACGGCTGCAAGGAAGAAATGTGGAGACCAAAAGTAACAAAGTAAAATAAGGAACAAGTACAATCTAGCTTACACACCTACCACCTAAATTAAGGCATACTTTACCACTCTTCACTCATTACAATAAACAAAACAATTTAAATACCCACACACCACAGCACATCTCGGCAGCAAGAGAAAAGGAGGAAGCAAAAGTAAGTGATAAAGTAATACAACAAGTACATCTAGTACATCTAGTCTTGCCACTATTACCTAAATCAAAATTCATCTTTTACTAATACCTCTCACACACATTTCATTCATTTTTCCTTTGCCCATGCTCTTACGACAGCACCCATTCCTTCTCCCTTATCTTAGTCAATAGCACCTCCTTCTCCCCCCCCCCCCCCCCCCCCCCCCCCCCCCACCCATCATCCTCTTTCTCGAGCTTTAACAAGTCAACACAACACGGATCTAAACTTCCTTCACTCCTTTTGTCTTGAAACTTCACTCTTCTACTCTTCTTGCTCAAATCACTGTTGGGGTTAAAATGTATATCGGCAAGTGTACCGGTCTTTGTAACAAGTTTTTCCTAGAAAGTATTCCCTAGGTTACGAAACAGGAGGCAGTGTCTAGTTTAATCTCTACCCTAATCGAACTAATAAACTTTAGAAAATAACAATGATAAATGGGAGTTTGATTGCAAACAATTAAATACTAAATAAAAAACAATTAAATATGTTTCTCTAACAAATCTAAAGGGCGAATCCTGCTTTACTTTTTTTCCTAGTTTATCAATTCCCTTCCTGAGTGTTTTCTAAATTCTATATTGCAACCTCAGATCTAAATTAATCTAAAACCGGTCCCCCCAGGTAGATCCTTACTAATAATTCCCAAATCCTAACTCTGTTACGATTATAAATTAACTAGTAGCATTAACGGTTCATCTGGTTTTCTAGTCAGCTAATCCCCAGGATTTTTCATCTGTAGTTTCACTGGTATATTCCTAAGGTCTAATGAACGCCGCCTTCTCACTTGTAAGCAATTCATACCAAATAAACCAAGCAATAATTAATAACAGAGAATTCAATAATAAACAGTAATAAAACTACAATCTTATAGATTTTGTATAACACTCAGGAAGAAAAATAATAAACTGGTTGTCCATAGCAAACCAAAATTCTAACGATTACTCAGACATCAGAGACACAGAATAATACACATAAAGAGCAAGAAAACATCATCTAATCTTTGTAGAACCGATGACGAATCTAGACTCTGTCTTCTGCTCCGGTCTGTCAAAACTGACTGTGTCTCACTTCTATCTACGGCTAGGGTTTGATGGAATTATGATATGTCGTCTGACGATATATACTCCCTCCGTCCCTATTTGACCTTTTGCTTTACTATTGGACTTGTCGTTTGACTTCATATTTACATGTAAATCATAATTTTACAAATCTAAGTTTTGTAATGGAATCCTTATATCAAAATTGTATGTTGTAGAAATTTGTTTTATAAAATTATTTATCTTATATGTTTAATATTGAAGTGGAAAAACGTGCCAAAAAGCAAACAGGAAGGTCAAAGTGGGACGGAGGTAGTATGTAGCTCTTGTACGATTCGGTCATAATTAATATTAATAATTTCCCCAAATCATTCCGTAATAATGACCTCATTATATCTGCTAAATATTCTAATATCATCATTCCTTCTCTTTACGCGCAGGTGCAACCCAACAAAAGAGACGAAATGGGCTATCTATCTGGATGTCATAAGCATGCAGCCCATGTGTACGTATGTATGTCGGCCCAGCATTCGACTTATTTTGCAGCCTATCCTCTCGTGCATGCAAACGCTGATGCTCTCCCATATCAAAATATACAAGAAGTAAGTCAACGAGCCCAATGATGATCACACGCTTCAATGTCAGAAATCAGATTCAGCCCATGATCTTCAAATGTCTGCGCCTCTGATTTCTGTTGTCGGCCAGTGTCGGCCCAAAAAGAAGCCATGCTCTGCGCCTCTTGTCATGTTGCTGCATGCGTGTATGCATGCTGATGTGAAGCCCAATTCATTTTCGATCAACGACCGCGCGAGTTAAGGTCTGGGTTTGTATGTTATTCCTAACCCGGACCACATGCTAATTTAGGGTGCCTTCTGTGGGAGCAGTCAAAAAGCTACTATTTGAAGCTTTATCAAAGCTAACTATGGTAGTGTGGTTAACCAATATCAAATTGACACATAGTTAATAGTGGGACTTTTTATGAACTAGACAAATAATAAATTGACACATGTCATCAAGTGAGACCCAAAATAATAATAAAGCACCTTAATCTACCAAAAGCTTGCCATAGAACGGGCCCTTAGTCCGTAACTTCCTCAAATGCTTGGTGCGGGTTTGTAAATCAGGATATAAACCTCAACCACTTCCAAAATAAAACAGTAACTATTGTCTTAAATTGGTCCGGGTATGTAAATCCACACATATTCAGACCATACCTAAAATTCATCAGAGAGCTCTTTTTATGTCAGTTTGGTCCTGTCTTGATCGTTAACCTCTTGACAATGTATATAGATCATTTCTTCAGTATTTTTAACTGTTTTAGCACAAAACCACAAGTAAGGGGAGTTCTTCGCACATAACATAAAATAACATATAAGGAATTTATCATATAAACCAATAAAATATATCACATTAAGCATAGAAATATAGATAAATTCCGCACTTATCAATCACCCCTAACCTCTTCTCCCTCATTTTAGTTCGAAAATACTAGAGCATGGGCCATGAAAAAAAATGTTTTTAAACTATGGTGAAGAGCTAGACAAAGTCCATACAAGACAAGTAAGAAAAATGACTTTAACTCCTTCATTCTTCCATTATAAAAACTAGAACTTCAACTACTCATTCTCCACTGTTTCATGTCCGAAAATGTCAAGTTTGGGAGCTCAAAATTTGTACAAAAACTTGGAGGAAGGACCTAGACCAAGTTCAACAACAGTATAAGGTAAAAACGTGCACTAAACTCCCATCTTTTCCTAAGATCTATATATGTCCGAAAATACAGCCCTCTTACACCCATTTTTCTCCATATTTTTCACACTCAAAATGAAGCCTCAATCCACACCAAAGCTGGCCGAAAACAAGGAGGAGAAACCCTTCAAAGAAGCCTTCAAATGTAAGTCATAAATCAAGTTTTTGAGCACTGAAACTACTTTCTACCCATGGATACACACTAGATATGATTCTTAATTATTTTTTCTTATAGTAACCAAAATTTGGTGAAGGAAAACCACCTAGAGCTTCTAAGGTAATTATTTTTGCCTTAATGCACATTTTTGGTGTTTTAAAGTTATTTTTGGTGGGGAACTTAATATGGCCGAAAACATCTACAGTTAAAAATGGTCCACTGTGACCTAGGAATAAACATAAGATCAGATTATAACATTTGGTTAAGTGTAGAAATGATTTAAGAAGCCTAAAGTCATTTTTATAAAGTTTAAGGGGCTAAAATGTAAAAAGCTGAAAATTTGAGGGCATGAGTGTATTAGGCAGAAACTAAATGGGTATTTGGTGACTTTTTTAGTACACTTAAAGTTTAATTTATTGTTGTTATGCTGGCCAAATGTTTAGGCCTTATTTATGAGCTTTAATGCCCATTTTGTACTTTTAAGTTGTTTTTGGGTGTGAGCTGGTTATTCCCAGATTCAAATTGTTAAAGATGTCATATCATGAGCTAGGAATATGTATAAAACATTACTATAACATTGGGATAAGTTCACGGACTTAAATGTACAAAGGATTTAGTAAAAAGGGCTAAAATGCAATTTTTGGAAACATTGGGGTATAAATGGAGTAAGGCCAAGACTATACTATTTAAAATGGTCCATGATGACTAGGTATGTGTATAAGTTTATGTTATAATTTTTGGTTAAGTTAAGTTAAGGTTTAAGTGTTAAAATGACAAGATTATAAGGTTTGTGGCAAAAATGTAATTTATGAAAAATATTGGGTATAATTTGTCAAACCCAAAAACCTATAGTAGTTTATATGTATTTTAATGCATTTTAAGCTTATTATAAAGTTATATAATAGCCACTAGTATATTATAAGGTTTTGTAACATAAAATGCTATAAAAGCATAGTTTATGACATTTAATGCTATGTCCAAAAGTTTATAGGTTATTTGGTGAATTAAATAATTTTGAGGACTTAGGAAAAATATCTAAGTGTTTAGAAGGTGTTTGATAAATTTAGGTACATGAAAGTACCTTAAAATGAATTATAGAGTTTATATATCATTTAATAAACTTTAGACTATAAAGAGGTAGTAATATGTGAATAAAATAAAATATGAGTGCTAGGCTATATATAAGCTGAAATTATAAGGTTATTTGGTTAGAAAGGAGAAGAATATAAGTTTAAGGAACTTTGGGGGCAAATTGTAAATTCTAGAAAAATTGGTGGTCAAATCATAAATACTATAAAATCTGGGTATATAAGAGGAATAGAAGTTAAATATGGTATGCTTAAAGTGTTGACCAAATTAGATGAGATAAATAATTAAATTAGGAACTTAAATAAAGTTTAGGAGTTAAATGTAACATTTACAAAACTAATGTGGTCAAAATATAATTTCAGAAAGTTGGGGGCGGAAATGAGATTAAAAACAGCACAGGGGTTGCTAGGAATTTACTGGAATTTTTGGGGATGAATTTGGAATTAAATTGATAAGGTTGTATATATATAGTTTAAGGATGTTATTATAAGGCTTGGAAAATAATGGGGGTCAAAGAGTAAATAAAGAAAAGTTGGAAATTGAGGGAAAATGAATCTGTACAGAATAAGTTTTGTATTACTTTTATAATGTATGGTTGAAAACCATAGGTTAAAACTACTTAAGATATAAATAATATAACATAAGATCTAAGGAGTAAGATTGTAACATTTGAGAATAAGTGTGGAAGATTTAAAATTAAAAGAAGGTTGGGGCTGTTGCGTAAATATAGTGGGCTGAAAGGAAAGATTTAACATATGGTTGAAAATATTATAAGTGTTACACTTATATAAAGTCCAAATGATATAAAAGGTAAAGATACACACAAGATAAGGAATTATATAATTCACACAAAATAATGTGAAGACCCTGGGGTATGGAAATTATGAGATTAAGTGGAGAATCAAATAAATCTTGGGAAATTGAATATAGCGTATAGTATAACATTTCATAATATTAAAAGTATGGTCTTAATGTTTAAAGGTGAAGAATAGTTAGGTGTTTCACATAAAATGGTAAGGAATGCCATTAACATTATGAGTATTATAATTCATATAGAGAAGGACAAAGCATAATATAAATGAAGGACTTCATTATACAACATTAAATATATTAACTAATGTCAAGATGTGAAACATTGGACAAGTAAATATACTATATAATTCAAAGATTCTAGTAGAAATCACATAGACTTGTAGACTTGGGCACATTGATCAAGTCAACCCAAATTGACCAAATCAACTTAATTGACCAAAGAGGGCCACGTTGACCAACTCACGATTTGAAGGAGAGTTTAGAGTTTAATAAACTACAAGATAAACTATGACATGTGGTAACAAACTATATTGTTATACATATAGGGGTATATACATAAGGATGATGACCAGGATTAAAAAGGGACGTTGTATGAACGAAACATCATAAATAGTGAACCAAAACCACACGTTATGTATAACGTAAATAAAGTACGGCTTGAACTAATCCTGAATGTATTGAAAACCCGCAAAACAACGATTAAAGAATCACGGGAAATATCGAGGGGATTAGCGGTTATATTAGAATACCGAATCATCATATGCTACATTAATTAAACTTAAAGATATATTCCAGAGGTACGGGCTAGAGGTTACGGGCTACGAGCTTCGCATAGAGGATAAGCGTGATACGTCACACTAGCATTGCTCAGCGGTGAACGGTGCATTATTGTATGGTCCGAATGTTCCTGAGGGCTTCCTCGGGTTCGGATGTTTGTGTGAATGCATGATAAGATGGATATGTGTGATATATTATATGCTTACGAATTTAATTGCCTGTTATTCCGCGATATTAATTGTGTGCGACGAATTTTGAACTAAGGCGATTTCAATATATAAACTCGGATCGAGTTATGGATAATGGAAAGGAAAATGTCATGTATAAAAGATTAGTGATATCAATCATATTATATACACTTGAGAATGGAAGTAACCTAGGCGACGTCTAGGTGAACATTAAAAGACCTTAAAGGTACTTACATGGAGAATATTACTCTATATAACCTAAGAATAAATCTTAGGTAAAGGTTACGAACCTAATCATATGGTGTAAATAATTAAAGATGAGGGAAATCCAGGATAGTCACGGACTACATGGTTGCATGGGTGATCGCCGGGGAGAGAGGACGACCGAATTAGGTCCACTCTACATGGAAACTCCAACGAGCCGGATACGATCATTGGTCAGAGGGCACTGCTGTTGGTGCAGGGCTACGGCCGCCAGGTCTCTGTGGACCCCTGGTAAAAGGGCACTACTGTTGGGGCACAAGAGCTACTGCTCTAGAAGAGGAAGTATATATACGGGCTATCCTAACATGACACCCCACTCAATTATATGAAAGTTAATTAAAGAATAAGAAAATACTTAAGAGATACTCTTAGTCATGGATAATGAATAAAAGGGGCCCCAAAGGCCGTATGACGGAAACCGTTCAGTGAGAACAACTCTCACATCGTTATCACTTTCTCTTACGCGTTGTTAGAATACATGTTTACTGCTTGTTGTGACCTTACATCATTATTGGATGGATTCATGGTTGTTTTGTTACTTTACTGTCATTATAAATGAAAATGGAATAGCATGAAATTGGTACAGCATGTTAACAATTGGGCTAATTAACCTGAGTAATCTTAAGGTTCATGAGGATTATATAGTAGCGTGCTCAGCGGTTGTGTTGAGCCTTTACGGCCACCAAATTACAAGACTGTAGCTGGTGAAGATCGATGCGCGAGTGCGGGACTTTTGGGGAGTAAGTAGCAATATACCTTCTGTTATACCATAGGATTCCGTTGGACTGTATATGGTTAGTTAGCTAGACAACTCACTGTCCTTCCTGGGATTTAGTATTGTAACTGTGTTGTATTATGTCTCTGTCATCACTGCGGGTTTTTGGAATATGATTTTGGTAAACGCTTCATTACTCACATGGGTGAGTAATGGCGGGTAACACCCAGGTTTAAGTTATGATCGTTTTATTTTCTGCTGCGACTCGATTAATTGTTTTTGTTAGGCGCGTTAGATTATCCAGATTTTATGGTAGGGGTGTTACATGATTCTAGACCTTTTCGGTCACTAAAGTCGTTTAACCGTCTTAACATTAGATTGATTACATGCTTTGTCCGGTTTACAGTTATAATAAATACTGTAAATATCATGCATAAACACTGAGTCATCCAATCAATACATTCACTGCGTTTCACAAGCAACAGTTGCATAAACGAAGATATCGAATAAGTGCAATAACACGCATAGTCGCTTTTAGCGAATGGTACTCGTACTTGTATTAGTATTCGGCCTTCAAGGCCCCATTAAATTTCATCATGTTTATTCTTATCATCAGATGGGTGTCATGTTAGGACAACCTTAATAATCTTTTAAATGGACAGTCATCCTCCGTACACACACAGGTGCTCATTTTTGCCAGGGGTCCGGAGGTCCCGGGTCTTCCACTGTGCCTTAATAAGGCATCCTTGAAAAGGTCGTAGCCGTGTACCAAAGCAGGCACCATCTGACCCACGATCTATTTAGGCTTGTTGGGGTTTCCTAAAGTGGGACCCGATCGGGTAGCCACTCAGTGATCACAATGCGCAACCAGCTAGTTCGTAAACTATATTGGATTTCTCTCCTCATCACATACCAATTCTCTCATAGGATTAAGTAACTTAATCATTTCCTAAGATATACTCTTAGTTTTATGAAGAATACAATTTATATAGCTGCCTTCGAGGGCTTACGCAAATACCTAGAAGTAGTCTAGGTCATATTCATGTTCGAGATCCATGCTCTAGAGTCTAGAGACCGGTATAGCCGAGTCTCGTTCCTAAGTATTTTACTTAGGTTAATGTGATAGTAATAACGTCGTACTTTGATAGGTAACGACCACTTTACTTCTATACTCGTATATGTACATTTATATAAGTTGAACTATAGTTGACATAATATTAGTCCAAAGGACATTCGCGCACAAGTAGATAATGTGAGAAAGAACGAGTAAGTAAAACACATAATATTCCATGCATACACAATAAACACCCATATCGCTCTTAGGCAGATAAACACACAATATCTGACCCCAAGGAACCCCTCAAGATGGTCAGACCACACACCAGTCACATACCGTACACCGTAATATAGGCTAGCGTATAATTCTACGTTCGTCCCGTGCTCCTCGTAGACGTCCGATCTGGAATATGCATACCACTACGAGTTAATCCCCTATGATTAACTAAATTCGGTATTTCCAAATAGACGTCACTACCCGACAGTTACCCCCGTATCTCGTTAGTTGAGTTGGTTCGGTTTTGGTATGTTCGGGTTTAGTTAGATTTATCGGTCTCGTTACAATGCTCGTAACTCGTAGTATTTCCTGCTACTTAGGTAAATATGTTTATTCATAGGATAGTAGTTTAGCTTATATGCATGTATTTCTATACTTGGTTGTATATTTCATGTGTACATATACATATATATCAATCCATGAGTGTATAACATATAGTTGACGTTTGTATGTTATGGTTGACCATATGATGTTATTATTTCACATACTCTCTCATTTTATGTGTAAGTTGGTCAACTTGACCTCTTTTGTCAATTAAGTTGACTTGGTCAAGTATGTTGACTTGGTTAGCTTATTCCAAGCACATAAGTTTATAACATTCATTATAATACATTGTATTATATAGTTCACTCATAATATAAAATCTTATACATTAACATTAGAACTTTTTCTCTAATGTTTATAAATTATCTCCACCTTATAACATTCCTCTTTTACTACTATATGGTTCCCAACCATATTATATAATCCATTTATTTCATACTCTTATTTATATTATATATACACATATGAATTATAAGATTCATTTATTAAATGATACATCTTATCATTTTATGTAAGGTGGTCAATCTCATTTAGTTGTGTTATTTACACATACTCATATTAAGATTATGATTATAATGTTATGTAATAGTATGTTATTAAACTAACAAATTTATTTAAATACCCCACCTTATTTTATAATTCCATTTACTCACCATTAGTCTCATTATTTCATTTGAATATTATCACTTATACTAGTTTCACTTTAATCACATTAATACCATATAATTATTATAACATTTATGACATTGTAGACTATAGTCTAAAATTCATTTATAACAACTTTTATTCTCGGTACATGTAACAGCCCAGTAATCAACCCACTTGTGTGATATTGTCCACTTTGGGCCGCAGCCCGCACGGTTTTGCTTTCGGGGTACCATCCCCAAAAGGCCTCTCACAAGGCAAGAGTATCCCCACACCTATAAGGTGTGGTTCGTGCGCTCTCCCGATCGATGTGGGAGGTGACCCCTACACTGGGTATCACACTCTACCCCCCTTGGGAGCCCAGTCTTAACCCACATGTGTGATATTGTCCTCTTTGGGCCGCAGCCCGCACGGTTTTGCTTTCGGGGTACCATCCCCAAAAGGCCTCACACAAGGCAAGAGTATCCCCACACCTATAAGGTGTGGTTCGTGCGCTCTCCCGATCGATGTGGGAGGTGACCCCTACACTGGGTATCACACTCTACCCCCCTTGGGAGCCCAGCGTCCCCGCTGGCACACCGACCTGGGTCTGGCTCTGATACCATCTGTAACAGCCCAGTAATCAACCCACTTGTGTGATATTGTCCGCTTTGGGCCGCAGCCCGCACGGTTTTGCTTTCGGGGTACCATCCCCAAAAGGCCTCTCACAAGGCAAGAGTATCCCCACACCTATAAGGTGTGGTTCGTGCGCTCTCCCGATCGATGTGGGAGGTGACCCCTACACTGGGTATCACAGTACAGCCCCAAAACTTCCTTTATGTCCAATTTTACCACAAAACATTATATAATGTTACAATTATATTATTATATCATATATTATGACATTTCCACTTTATAACATAATTAACCTATATTTTTTTATATAGGTTATTAAATTACCGGGAAGGCCCCACAAGTTATAGTTTAATTCCTTCAACTTCCCACAATTTTCTTTTATTACAATTTCACCAAATTACTTATGTTATGTTACATATACTATATATTGTAACATTATACTCTTATAACATGTATAACCTATGGTCATATTAATTTTTGAAATGTCCAAACAGACCATGGGTCTGTCCAGATTTATCCATCAGCCCACTTAACTTTCTTAAATTACTAAATGACCCCATGTATAATATATACTTTACAATATCATTATACACTATGTATTATACATATAAATTAGTTTGATCCCAATTAATATCCCAAAAATTACCAAAATTTACCAACAGACCCCAAATCTGTTTTAAATACCATTTCCACCCAGAACTTTCGGTATTTAAAAATCCACCCCACTTATTTTGTAATTTTTACATTTTACTTATAAACTTAATATAAGGTCATAAATTAATTATTTATAACATCTAATGTGGTCAAAGCAACTTATATGGTTAATGTTTGACTATCCCATTTCGGTTTTGACTGGAACTTCTCAATATTTACGGTTTTACCCCAAATTTCTTAGAAATTACATTTTAGTCCCAAACTTTAAAATTTTACAATTTTCATTTAAATTCATTTCTAGGTCTAATTTTCAGCTTTATTGTTCCTTAGCCCTCCAAACTTTGTTTAATTATAGCTTTGACCCCAAAGTTTATAATATTGACATAAATAACTTAAAATTTACTTTAAAGCTTAAATAACTTAATTTAAAATGGCTAAGTACACGGCCTTACTACAACATTAATTTATAACATTAAAATACACACAAATATTCATATTAACAATAACAGTCTCGCCACCCCAATATTTTTTATAAATTGTATTTTAACCCCATTAATTATTCTTATGACATCATAAGTCATTTTAATACCAATTAACCTAGCCAAAAGTGTTAAATAATACTTTAACACATATTTAAGTCATATAAACCCAAATAACCCCATGGCTTATTTTAATCAAGCATAATAAGTATGTTAAAACCTTAATAACATAATATAAGGTTTACTTACTTGATAAATGCCACAAAACTTGGCCAACCACCACTTTAACTCGTGACCTATTTTTTTTTTTATAAAGGCTTAGGTTAGTTTTTGGCTCATCATTTATATATAAACTTGATTAACACATCATTAAGGTAAGGATTTAGCTTACTTTGTCAAGATTGAACCTAAGCTTGGTTTCCACTTTCTGGACAGAACATTCCCCAAGGTTTAAGCATCATTTCGGCCACATTTTATGCAAGGAAGAAAGACACAAATTAGTCTTAATGTCTTACGGCACCTAAAGGAGTAAAAATGGACTTAACAAGTCATGATTTTACCTTGGTATTGTAAGGCTTTTCAAGGAATTAAATCGCCTGATTTTTGAAGCATAAGAAGAGTGTTAAATCATCTTCTAAACCAAGGAACAAAAACCGTAAATGAGAAGGTAAGAAACAAGTTAAGTTACCTTGTATAAAATTGTTTAAAATGGAGTTTTGGTGCAAAATCTGCCACCAAATGAAGTGGTTGGAGTTGCTACTGATTCAACTTGTTAACTGGAAGATAATGAGTGGGAGAAACCAAAGGAATCAGATATTGAAAGGCTAGAGATCAAGATAGAGTCTTAAAGCACATTTTTACCTTATAAGTGGTTTAAGCTTACTTCCCCCTTGATTTTTGATTTCCAGCCAAAATGGAGTTGATCTTCCAAGGTGAAATCTCTGATAATGAGAGTAGGAATGAGGTTAATGCTTTTTCATTGGAAAGAGGAAGAAAAGAGGAAGAGAATGGACTATACCATGAATTGAATGCTTACGTTAATCAAAGTGAGTTGATTTTCTAATGAGCTTGCTTCCTAGATCAACTATGGAGAAAATGAGAGGTTTTTCTGCTGTGCTCTCAGCTGGAATGGGGTAGAAGGAAAGAGAAAGTCTAAATTAGCTTTTAAGGTAAGATAAGCTAAAGTAAGGAATAGTAACATGGTGACTCATTTACTTTGCTAGATATTTTGGTAGTATAATTATAGTGGTACCAGCTCACTTTACCGCTCATCCTTGGTCAATTTTGGGGGTCAATGTTGACCATTGACCATCTTAGTCAATTAAGACTCAAATTGGTACTATTTGGATACTATTCACATTTTGGTGTCAAACTTTGGATTTTTTTGTAAATCTCTTGATTTAGAGTTACTAATGTGATACTAAGTAGTACACATGTTAATTAAGGTGTATACAAGGCTATTTAGCCACTTAAAGTCAATTTTTGAACACATTCTTAAAAATGTGTCTTAAGGAGTTTTAGAGCTCCTTTTTGTGTTTTAACTATTTCTAGAGTTTGGTTTGCTTTGGTAATGGTTTTATTATGTTAATAACTTATTTATAAGGTTTAGGAATCCACTTTGGACCCTAATCAAAGTTACACAATCCTTAAGGCTTCTTTAGAGCATATAATTGCTTTAAGTGATTTTTAAGCATGTTTTGCTTGTTTTTATTTGGGATTGTTACCCAATATTGGTAAGGCATGTTTTAGCCTTAATATACATCATTAGTAGATGTTTAAATATAGTTTATTAGTTAGGGTTATTTCATTTCCTTTCTACAGAAATCCCTTCAAGAGTCTCCTCCTTCATTTTGCTCTCATGCACGATTAAATCAGAACACAATTCTTCAAAGGACACAGAAGAGACTTTGTCCATTTTTCCAGCATGGATGTGTAATTTAACCATTCCTTGGTGAGAGACTCCAGGAATCTTTCATTTGTTTGTTCTTTTATGAGAGATGCTCCGATAGTCTTAATTTCTATTAAGATTTGATTGAACCATTCAATGGCATAAGCTAGACTTTCCCCATCTAACATCTTGAAGTTGTTAAATTCTCTTTGAATTGCTTCTCTTTCACCTTTCGGATAGATTATGTTCCTTGATATGCAATCTTGAGAAAGTCCCATACTCCTTTCGCAGTTTGGATTCCTAGAACTCTTCCTTGATCAACATCAGAGAGAGAAGACACTAGGATACATAGAGCTTGCTTATTTTTTGATCAACTTTTCATCGTCCTCAATCCATTGTTCCTCAGGCTTATCTTGAAGCCGTCCTTCTATAGTAACTACCTTCCAAACTTTGTAATCCACGGACATTAGTTGCGCTTCCATTTGCTCACACCATTTTGATTAGTTCAATTTTGTCAATTTAGGAGCTTTAACATTGTACGAACTCATCTTCACGATCTACCTTGAAGCGTTAGCCTCGTTAGAAGGTAAACCTGCTCTGATACCACTTGTAAATTTGTGATATGACTACCCAGAACGCTCAGTATAGATCTGAGCTAAGTGACAATGAACAAGGTAAACGAAACAGAGATATAGAAGCATACTCAACCACTAATCTTTATTAATAGTTTGAAAAACTCCTCACTTGATTTGTTCAACACTTTGAACAATCACACTCAAGTCTAACATTATAGACTAAATGCTATCGTCTTGATAACAATGGAACCTAATCGCTCACTTTTCTTAAAGGTTAAATCATCGTATAGCAGGAACTCTGTTTTTGCAATCCCCACAAGCGTAAATGAATTTGTTGAGTATAAGGCTGACATAGGCTCTGTTCGGCATGACTGTTTTGACAGCATATTTGACAACAGGTTTGTGCTGGCATAAATACAGCATATTTGCTGGCAGGTTTACGTTGACATAAATGCAGCTATTTTGAAAACTGCTGTTTGGCAGTGCGGCATATATGCAGCATGTTTGGTTAAGTTAGTTATATGTAGTGTGTTTGCCGTTTTCGTATTACAATTACAATTTATTATATTACACTACGTAACTTTATTTTGTTAGTAAAAATAAATAGAAAAATTTACAAACAATATATTACTATGAGTATTTAATTTACAATAAAAAACTTGAGAAAGCAAAGAAAATAAAAAATATTTATATAACCAATAAAATTTTAATTTTTATTATTTAAGAAAAACTTGTAACTTCTAAACAATATATTGTTATTATCTAAATTTTATAGTTCTTACAAATATAAAAAGTGTAAAAAAGAGAACAAGCGTTTCAAATTTTCTGACAATGTTGTGTGAATTTATTTAGTGAAAATGTAACTTTTAATAATATATAATATTTTTGTAACTTTGTATGTTAATAAATTTATATACTTTCATATTTCTATATACTTTTTTAATATTTTAATTTATATATCAACAAGTGTGTATATTTATTGGTTTTTTAATTTTATTAATCTATGTGGTATTACAAATAATATATTGTAGATTTGTATTATTAATGTGGTTTTTTTTTAATTTGGCTAAAGAAGTAGTACTATTTTTTATAAATTATTTGAAGTATTATGTAATTTGTAACAAATAAAGTAACTTGTAAAAAATGTCTTTTTTTTAAACAGCATGTCTAAGCTACATCTATATGTAGCCATCCTGGCTACATCTCTTATTTTATTTTATTTTTACAAAAAAGTAAACAACCAATTTGGACTAATCCGGCTACTTCACGTGCGCCTGATTTGGTGTTTTTTTATTTTTTTTTTCTTTTTCTTTCTTAATCATAAAATTTTAAATTGTTATAACTTTTAATATATAAGTCTAAAATGAAAAAAATTATATCATTGTTCACCTAAATTCAAGCTCTTCAAAACAAGACCAGTCATGGATATGTTTTGACATCTTTTTAAAAAATTATTTTTGCATGTATACGATGATTTTTTACCGTGAGAATTTATGTACATATTTTAATGTGAGAATGTACATGTTTGAATCTGACGATGTACATGTTCAAATGTGAGAATGTACATGTTTTAATGAACATTTGTACATGTTTGTATGACCATCCGTACATGTCTGTATGACTATCTGTACAAGTGTTCTTTCTTATATGTACAAGTTTTAATCTAAGAATGTACATATTTAGTGATTCTTACACGTTTATGTGACCTTCTGTATGTTTTTAATGTACATGTTTTTACGTGAGGATGTACATGTTTTAGTGAACATTTGTACAGGTTTGTATGACCATCTGTACAAGTTTTTTTTATGTTCTGTGCATTATACATGTAAAAATAATTTTTTTTAAAGTTGTCAAAATATTCATAACTGGTCTTGTTTTGAAGAGCTTGAATTTAGGTGAACAATGATATAATTTTTTTTCATTTTGGACTTATATATTAAAAGTTACAACAATTTAAGTTATTATTATTGTTGTGATAAAGGAAAAAAAAGGGGGAAAAAAAAAAAGAGCTTCACGCCCGCTGCCGAACCGAACTTCCAAGTTTTTAATTATAAAACCATCCTCTCCCTTATTTAATATTACAAAACCACCCCTTCCCTTATTTTATATTAAAACCACCATTTCCCCTATTTTTTAAATTATAAAATCACCCATAGATGTAGCCATCTAGCTACAACCACTTGTAGCCAAGAAATTGGGTTTTTTAAATCAGTAATTGCATTATGAAGTGAGTAAAGAATCGGAAGTGAAAGCACAGAAACGAAAAAGTAGCATTTGTTGCGGGCATTTATGCTGACATTTATGCTATCATTTATACTGACATTTATGCTCGTTCAACCGAACAACAAAAACAAATAAAAGAGTCCAAAACGACATATGCTGGTACATTTATGCTGTCCATTTATGCTCAAAAACATTGAACCGAACTGTTTGGTTTGTCACACACAGGGGCGGACCCAAGCGGGGTCCCGAACCCCATAACTTTGCTGATAATAAAAAAGCTAATTTGTTTAAAGTACTGTTTTAATAAAATAAAATTGAGTAAAATACTGAAAGTTGATAATAATTTAGTGGTAGATACATGTTCCTATATATGTGAGGTTGTAAGTTCAATTATAGTCGAACTATTTTTAGGTTTTTAAGGTTATGAAACAAAATTACTTCTTTTATCTCATGTTAAAGTCTAACCTCACCAGGTAATATGTTTTAACTATTTAAAAAACGAGTCTAATTTACAAATACTATCTACTTATTTGAAATTTAATATTACCTTAAAAATTGATATATATATATATTTAATATTAACTCAATAAATTTATGACCACACATTTATATACCTCCAAATATAATATATATTAATATCAAGAAAAAAATTTGAACCCATAAGATTTGATTTCTAGGTCCGCCACCGGTCACTCGTGACCCCGAATGAAAAAAATACAAACGAGCAACTATCCAAAAAGTGTTTGGGATCTGGATGTTTTTTTCGAAATCAAAGGTTCTGGATGTGTTAGGAAAATGAGGAGCCAAGTTTCTAATTCTTCTCCGGAAATAGAAACCATAAGCTTTGGAGTTAATCTTGCGGCAACAAAAGGTTTCAGAGATGTCCTGATTATCATCAACACAAAGGAAACGATGGACATGGTGATGAAGATGGTGACCAGAAATCAAGAGGAGACTGTAGACACCAAAAATTCTTACCCCCTAAAGCAAAATTTAGATAAATAAAATAAGTGGGTCGTCGCCTTTCCTTTTAAAACTTGTTCATGTGCATACCAGAACGAAACGGTCATCTTATAACAAATTTTCTAAATCAGTTTTCAAAGCATCAGTTTTAAAACCCGTCCCCTTTCATTACTTACTTATTTTACCATTTTATTTTTGAATTATTTCATGTTCCGTTTTATTCACTTATTTATTTGCCTATTTGTTTTATTTTGGGTCATGCTATTTCATTAATTGTTTATTTTTATCTAATTTCATTTCATTGATACCTTTACTTGTATTTTCTTTATCAGTACATGTACTTATTTTGTTTTTATCATTGTTAGTTTTAGAATTACTTTCATCATTTTACATACATTTCGTTTTGTCGCTAATTTGATTAGGCTCTGTCTCATCTCATTTTATTTGTTACTTTTTTTTTTGTAATCTTATTTACTGCTATTCGTACATGTATAATTCAATTTCCATTTTTAGGACATTCAACTTTATTTTATTTCCATCATACTAGTTCATTATTTCATGTACAGTTTTATTTTATTTTTTTATTATATTTTGTATTTTATTATTCACATTCCTTTATTATATGACTCTAAAAAAAGAAAACATTTTGTTTTATTAGATTGAATTTTTTTCGTTTAACTGTATATCCCTGTTTAGAACAATAACGTTGTCGAAGAATCTATTTAGTTTAAAATAGAGCCCAATATTCTTTCCCACATTTGAACTGGCCCAATTCTTCAACAACCCACTCAATTAATTTCTTCATCGACCCAGCCCATGTCTCAATTAACCAGCTCTGTCTTTTTATCCAGAACACCATCTCAACCCTAGGTCACACCAGTGTTGCCTTTATAAACTGAAAAAACAAAAGAGACCGAGAGGACTACAGTGCTCTTCCTCAAAATCAGCAGCCGTCACCATTTCCGAAAATCATTCGCCTCTGTTCATATACCTCATTTTTCTCGTCATCTCGTAGTTATTCACCGATGACAATCTGTTAGGATGTAATTATTATTCCTAAGGTTGTGTTAAGTGTTGAACCGGCTCCGGTCCGTTCTGGTCCGTTCTTGGGTTATGTTAGAGTTGTGTTTAGTATATTAGTGTGGTTAGTCTTAGTTAGCATTAGTTCAGTGAGTGTAGATAGAAACGCCGCATTGGCTAAGTTTCTGGGTTCGTCTTTCTTCTTCCTGTAGTTCCTCCTTTCTTTCTTCTAATCCTTCCACGTTGCGTATGAATCGATCCTTGCTTTAGTTGAAATATTATCATGGTATCAGAGCAGTGATTCCATTTTTCCAATCCCTAATCAGATTTCAATCTTCGGCACCCTTTTTCCCCTTCTTTCAATCTTCACAACTTATACCCTAATTCACCTGATTCCATGGCGAACGAAGACTATCCGTCAAAGAACAATGAGAAGCTCAAAGATGTCGAAGGTTCAAATAAATCTGGTTCCGATGCCGGAATTCAATGTGGAGACCCGCTGTATCTCACTAGTGCGGACAACCCTGGGCTACTCTTGGCGAACAAATTCGACGGTCGTGGCTTCGCGTGTTGGAAGATGCAAATGACGATTGCTCTCAGCTCCAAGAACAAGATGGTTTTCGTCAATGGGACCTTGAAGAAACCAACGGAGAATCCAGTCGAGGCGCAAGCGTGGTTCAGATGCGACTTGATGGTTCAGCATGGATCCTGATGGCTCTGGAGAAGAACATTGCAGAAACGGTGTTGTTCGCTCCCACGGCTGCGCACTCCTGGAAACAATTATGCTCAAGATACGATGGGGCGGACGCGGCACGAATTTACGAGCTAGAGCATAGATTGGCTACCACCACTCAAGGAAGTGATACGGTGACCGACTACTTCAACAAGATCAAGAAGATATGGGATGAACTCGATGCTAGCGAGACAGTACCCAGTTGTGAATGCCAAAATTGCACTTGCGGAGCTTCAGATAAATTTGGGGAGTACGTCCGAAAAGGAAGAGCCACCAAATTCTTGATGGGATTAAGCGATAAATTCGCTGCCATTCGTGGGAATGTGTTGATGATTTCTCCCCTACCCTCGATTGAGTCGATTTTCTCTCTGTTGATCCAAGAAGAGCGAACAAAACAACTCACCACTGCCAATTCGACCGATGGAGGAAATTCCTTGTCGTTTGCGGTTGATCAAAACAAAAGAGGGTTTGGGAAACCCTACCAAGCCAACACCAGACGGGCCAACATGCAGTGTGGGCATTGCAACAAATTAGGTCATACGGAAGAGCGGTGCTTCCAGAAAATTGGGTTCCCACCAGGATGGAGGAACCCCAAAGGGAAGAAGAGCAACGCCAATGCAGTAGGCACACAAGAGATGAAAGGTGAAGAGACGAGTGGGATTCCTCAGAAAGATCCATTTGGTGGAATACTTTCAGCGGACCAAATGAGCAAGTTGTACGATTACATCAGCAAGTCACACCCGAACAACAAGGATGTGTAAGCTGCTGAGTACTCAAACTGCGGTTTTGGTGGTAGCAATTCTCATTTCTCCTTCTGCTTAACTGGTGTGAATGCAACTGGTTTTCCTGATGCGCGCTTTCTTGATAATGCTGGTTGTGTGGAGGATCTGTGTACGCATGATATAAATCCTCCTAATCCCCCTGTTAACTTAAGAAATGTGAATGCCTGTGATGCAAAACAGAAAGGTTATTGTATGAATTTTTCTGACTCTTACGTAGGTTTTAGAAACCTGATTGCTTCTAGTGCAAAGAATCAAAAACATGATGTTTTGCCATTTCTGATTGGATTATAGACTCAGGTGCCTCAGACCATATGTGCGGAGATTTAAGTTTGTTTAGTAAATATCATGAATTGGACAAACCTCATACTGTGGGCATGCCTGATGGGCATCCCCAACTGGTAAAAAAGGAGAAGTCAGATTAGATCCTGTTTGTTTTAAAAGGTGTTCTATTCGTTCCCTCTTTCAGATTCAACCTTATATCAGTTAGTAAGCTCTATGAGGATTTAAAGGGTCAGGTTCTGTTTAACTCACAAAGCTGTTTTTATCAGGACTTTAAGAGGAGTCAACCCAT
>JAIOTZ010000069.1:0-93543 GCA_023374045.1 Limonium bicolor
AGGGAATACATTAGGAAATTCAGATACAACTGGTACTTTGGGGTTGAACTCTGGATCTCTCTTCAGGTCATGTACATAACACAAATACACTTCATGGCCCTTTCTGAGCTCCCGGTACATAGCCATAGCGGAGATGACTATGGTCGAAGGCTCTCTCGATCTCTGGCGGTAAGATACGGTAACCCCAGAAGGACTCTTGAGCAGCAATCGATGCTCAGCGTAGAGGATTCACCCCTTGTGCCGCTCCAACCAATTCATTTTGACTATTACATCGAATCCCAACCCATTAAACTCGATGAAGGAGATGGGAAACGATTCGCCTTTGATTTTGATCGTGGCTGATTTGTAATACTTGGTACATCGTATTCGCTCCTTCGATGGGAGAGTAACCAAGAAGTTCGGTAACTCATCCGCATCTAGCCCCAACCTCTTGATGAAAGATGGTGATACGAAGGTGTGAGAGGCGCCGGAGTCGAATAACACTGAGGCTTCGATGCCGTTCACTGGGAAGGTTCCCGTTAAAATGGTGCCACTTCTACCGGCTTGTGCTTCGGTGAGGATACTCAGGTTACCTTCGGTACCGAGTCCACACCTATTGAAGTCACAATTTCATAATTAATGATGGTGGACACAAGTGGAATTTAAATCAACACTGCTCTTTATTGATAAACCAACCATCATACATACCGCGTCTCTAATACGCGTTACTAATACATTACACGATACTATGAATTTAATACTTTCTAAAGGTAAGGTTCAGGAGTCCAGGTTTCATGTGTGTGGCATTGATTATTGCCGGTGGTGCCGTATTCAACTTGATCTTGTTGACCCCGTGACACAGCATCCTAGATTTCCCACCCATGATTAGGACATCTCCTGATCTCAGTACCAATTTCTCTGCACGGTCCACGCGCTTCTGCTCGCTGTACAAAAAGATGGCATCATCACCAATGGACCAAGACACTACGGGCACTCCTTATTCAAGAGATTTCGCTGTCTCGTCCTTGTCTTGGTGTGACCCAAGTCGTCCTTCTTTCTCATAGAAGTTGACGATACAAAGGTCCGCTTCAATTGCGGGGATCGGATCATATTCACATTGTTGTGCAAGTTCTACTGCTTGTGTAACGAGTGTAAGAAATTCTGGAGGTATTGTCGGGGGCGTCACTCTGTCTTGTATTCGTGTCTCTTGGTATGTCTTGGTATAAGGATTCCAGTCCTTTCCCAAGCACATCATCTTCAGCTTCATCTTTGCTCCACGGGGAATTCGGGTGTATAAAATCCTCCTGGACCCGTTCCTAGTTCGTTGCATCGTCGGATGATTGTGATTTGTGCTTCGGGTGTCAGGTATCCCTTTAATACAATCATACCATGCATTCATTCAAACAATTACTCCAATACTTAGTCATGCTTCTCAAGGATTTAAGGTTTAGACAATTACCTAGGCCGAACTTAGAACCGGTCCCATCTCGGTCAATGATGTGCAAGGCAGGATACCTCTGGGGTGCGCCCTTCTGAGGACCTCGGGATCCTTGTCCCTGTGGGGCCTGCTGGGCTGGTGCATCGCCATATGCAACCTCCTTGCCTTCCCTCTGCTTGTAGCTCTAGAAGTTCCCTCTTGGCTTGGCATTCTCTAGGCACATATTAGCTCTATGTCCCAGTTTCTGGCAGTTATAGCACCTGATTTCTCTCCCATGGCAATCCATGTCGGGATGGTCTTGGCTGCACTTTCTGCACACGTAAGTGCGGCCGTCAAAGTAGTTCTTGGTATACCCGGAGCCAGAACCTAAGGCTTAGAGAGTTAGCATAATGGTGCGGATATACTAGATATGATACTTATACAAATACGAATTAGGAATAGAAGTCTACCCTTAGGTGGGTGTGATCTCAGTGGCTTCGCATCCACCGGTGCAGAATAACCAAGTTGAAGAAGCTCAACTGGTTTGCCCTTCTCATGGGCATTGCTTTCACTAGGGGAGTTCTTTGGGTCTGCTAAAAGAACTTCCCCTTTTCTTTTTCCAGCTCTTTCCCTGGTTCTGCTCCTCAGCACTGGTATTCTTGTTGTTGGCCTTGCGCTTAAGCGTGGTTTCTTCATCCCTCAGTTGGCAAGTGATCTCAACGCGAGATGCCGCGTGATAACACTCCTGAAGTTTCAGGTTTTAGCCGGGATTCTTATTTAGAAAGATAAAGGTAAGGTATTTAAAGATTTACAATGGTACTAAGGGTTAAACCGATATTTACCTGAAGGGAGGTAGATCTGGTGTAGCCCATGCCGTACCGAAGGCGATGGCTCAGACCGCCATAGAAGCGATCGACCAACACCTGGCCGGTGTACCCAAGGTCGGGTAATAGACGTAGAAGAGAGGTGAAGGTGCGGTAGTACTCATCGACAGACATCTTCTCTGTCATTTTCAAAGCATCCAGCTCAAGTCTTTTTCTTGTTTTTTACATTCCTGGTAGTATTTGTATCAGAGGAGGGCTGTGAAAGATTCCCAGTCGAAGGTGGGGCCATCGGCATGTTCGTTCTTGACTAGTTTCCACCAATCCATGGCTGCATCCTTTAGGTAGTAAGTTGCTACTCTAACTCGAACTCCAGCAGGAGCTTCGAGGGTTTCGAATGCCATCTTCATCTCGGAGATGTAGGCTTCTAGCTTAGCCGGATCACTCTCGCCTTTAAAGCATGGAGGTCAAAGTTCCGCTACAGCTTTTACCCAGTTGGCTTCTCTGGGTGGAGGGGGCGGGATTGGTCCTGTTTGGTTTTGCTGGTTTTGTTGTGTTTGTTACATTGTGGTAATTACTTGTGGTAGCATCTGTGCTACCGTGGCGGCGACGATCTCTACTATCGTCTGCGCGTCGGGTCCATCAGAGGTCTCACCTCTAGTTCGGCCTCGGCCTTGTCCTGACATCTGAACATTTAACATTTACATTAGGCTTTGCAACATGTGACCTATGGGTCTTGAATTTAAGCAAGGGTATCACCCATAAGGAGGTCAAGGGTATCCGTTGTTAACAACGGTAGTTCCTAGTTAGGTTTCTAAGTATCCATCTTAAGACGGTTGAAATCCTAACTCGGTAATCCCTATGCTCGGTTATCTAGGTCATCAGAGCATAACTACGCACTGATACCACTTTTTGTAACACCCCTACCGCTAATCCATTAATTACCGTCTAATCGCCCTGGTAATCCTACTATATCGCAACGGAAATACGACTACTACAGCGGGTGATACAACGCCGCTAACCGCTCATACGGCTAGCTAGTCTTGCACTACTTACAGTTACGGTCTGATGTCTAAATATACCGAGCTATTACATTCCATACCGAATACAAAGATCACATATTTACATTGCTGGATTACCGAGTATCAAGTATAGTTAATTACATCCCTTTTCAATCCTCCAAAAATAATGAGTTTCTATCAACTACTCATCTACACCATCTCACCATTCTTCATTATCCAAAAGGGGTGTACCCCATGGTACACCGGCTAACAAAACCTACGGCCATGTACAACATAGTACACCTTTCACAATTAATTAATTACAAAAAAAAGAAATCTTGAGCTCACAAGTCTTCACCCTTCACGAGGACCTGCATTATATTAAAAACATCACCCCAAGGGGCTCAGCAAAAAGCTGCATATAAACTTCGCATATACCGCATGCTAACTAGGGTACGCCGACTATTAAGGTCGACTGTACATGCGGCTCATTATTTTCATACATACATGCTTTACATACATCATACAAGCATACACAATACAATACAGAATCCAAAACAACAATACAAGCATACACAATACTTACCTTCACAAGGGTTAGCCAAATTACACATCCGAGTTAATCGGATGCATATTACTCTTTTACTCATTACACAATACTTTTTCTTACTTCACTTACTTACTTTTCCATACTCGTTTACTCATTCTTACTTACTTACTTTTACTCATGTTAAGTCGGTATGACCTCGGGCAGGGACTACACCGTCCCACCACCGGTTTTACTTGGCTCACCAATCCAGGATGCTACCCATTTAAGGGGTTTGGGCCGTGGACCAGTTAAGAGCCAGGAATTGGAGCCAACCTCTCGTGACTCCGCCTCCTCACGCGTGTGGCCGAAACTATATCGGACTTCTACTCATTCCAATTTACCAATTTATTAAGTTAGATTGGTTAGTTTGTTATGAATCAGTTAGAAGTCCATCACAACTGTATTCGGTCAGAGCATAATACATCAAGCATACACACAGTCATTATCATCCATACATTTCATGAATTTATACAAACTATGATTTAAGAGAATATACTACAAGGAACAACATCATATTTTCACAAGTAGGCATACTAGTTCCGATTCGTGCATTTATCTTGTTAGGTGATCGATTAGCACACAAGCACACAAATCAGAGTAGCCAAGGTAGCATACGGGGTATGAGAAGTTCACCGTTGTACTTGTATCCGACGTTCCTTCGGTGTTCACAATCCAAATCCTATAATCATACATGTGATTGAGTGGTTAATTACCCATAATTAACCTTACTATTTACTTTCCTAACATTCCTAGTTTATACTTACTAATTCATTGTTAATCAAATACATGTACCTAAGTTACTTACTTAAAATTATTTTCTAAGCTTGTTTATAGCCTTAATGACCATTAAACATTATTAATCATGTCTTAATTATCTTATACCATCATTACCATTCATTACTCTACCTTAGATTAGCTTTAAAATAGATTCTGTGTAAAAATTGAGGTGGTCTGGGTTACTGTCCGGGTTTACAAACCCGGACCACCACTTTGGAAATCCCTCGGGTATGTTTTATGTATGGTCCGGGTTTGTGTACTACTTTACAACCCGGACCACAGGCTTTGATAAACTCTCGGGTATGATTTAGGGGTGGTCCGGGTTAGTGTCCTGGTTTGTAAACCCAGACCACTCCATTGATATAACAATCTGCCGTGCTTTGATACTGGTCCAGGTTTCTGTACTTGTTTACAGACCTGGACCACTTGCAGGTTTGAAAAATATGTATGTGTTTGAACTTGTTTCAGCTCCAAACTTCTACTAATCTCTTCCCTAACATTCCTACATATAATCTAGTATATTTTACCTTGATTAAGCACTTTAAACTACCCTAATCTAACAAATATCTCTATCTGTCAACTTGCAGGTTTTTACTGCCAATTTTCCTTCCTGTTCCAGTTTCTTCTTCAACCAATGTAACAGATCTTCCCATTCTTCTTCCCACTAATTAAATGACTCTCAAACTAGCCTAACTTAGATAAACACTTCCCATTAAACCATTTCCAACTCTACTCCACTACATCTCTTCCTCCTGTTACAAACCAAAGTGAAAATCTTATTTTTCTTCTCTGTACAACCTCTCTGCTCTTTCTTTTCTAACAGCAACCAAGTCTCTAAATTCCTAACCAAATTTTGACAGAGTCTCCCTACATTTCTAAGTGTTCTCACCACATAATTTTGCTCACTCAGTATAGTTCACAACCTGTTCAATATATGCATTATTTCCACACAACCTCTAACACTTACTGCACACCTAATACTCACACTTAGCATTTTATTTGTTTGTTTTCAAGAGCTTCAAACTACAATTATAGTTGACATCAATATACTCATTCCCTTCCTACTGTTACGGTGGTTTTAAACCATTGCTAAAGCAATATACTTATTCATACACAAACATTAAAATTGTACAGAGGCTTCTCATTACCTTGGTTCTCTTGATTCCTTTTCCTTTCTCTCTTTCTCCGTTCTTGCTCCTCTTTCCTTCTTGTTCTTGTTTCTTTGTTTCTTGATTTTATTTAAGCCAAGCTACACCATGTAATAAGGCATACACACACACACCAAGCTAGTAAAATTTCTACGTAGGTTTTAAACCCTAACTTATGAGAACTCATTTAAAACGCTTAGTAAGTCTTACCTTGAGCTTCTAATGGAGTTTTGGGGTAGAAAATGACAAGGCTTCAGCTCTCAAGATGGAACACCAACCCGGCTGGGTGAGGGAAAACAATGGTGTTCACGTAAGTTTTGGTTTACAAGGAAAAATGGAAAAAAGAGAAGAGCTTTGGTCCTTTTCTTACCTTAGAACATGAAGAAGAAGATGGGGCTTCAAACGGTGCTCCTTAGACTCCAAAACGATTATACCCTCAAAATGAATGGAAGTTGGAGGTTTTTGATTTTTGAAGGGTGTAGAATAATCTCCAAAGCAAGATGAATTCGACGGTATAATTTCTGTAGCATTTAGAGGTGATTTGAGGTTTCAAAAATGAGAAGGAAATGGGCTGCTGTGTGTGCTTCTTCAAATCGCCATTACTGGGACAAAAGAGGAAGAAGAAGAAATTCTGGGCAGAGAAAGAAAACGTGGGAGTGCTGGTGGGGATAGGAGAGAGAGTCAGAGAGAGGTAAAAAGGTAAGTGGTTACTTTTTACGTTTTATTTTGTTTGTCTTTTGTACATAGAAGAGAATTAGGGAGTGTGAGAGAGAGGGCAGTAAATCGTCTGCACACACACACATTTTCAGTTTTTATTTTTTTAAGGTGGACACACTACTTTGGTTTATTTATGCTTTTACCCCACAACTTCCCGTTTTTGACAGTTTTTACTATTTTCTCGTTTTATTGATTTTATTGGCTCTAAACCTTCACTAATGTTTATTAATGACTATTTAGTTGACCAAAATTGTTACGAGTCTATTTGACCCACTTAAAGTCACGTTTTCCCGCTTTCCTCGAAAAACGCGCTTTAAGGTTCGTTAGCGTTTTTAATCCGTTTTAAGGATCCTTTTCTTCGGGATTTGTTCCCTTATGATTATTTAGACATAATTAAGCTTCTAAATTGATTATTAGCCTAATAATCACTATTTTAATTACGGGGTATTTCACCTAAGTTTCCAGTCTTGCAGTCTGGATTAGCCTAATTGGAGTTGTGGTTTTGTCCCACTACTTCCAATCAAAATATAGATTACAACATCTACTTGCGACTACAGCTGGAAAGTTTGTAAAAGTCTCATTACACATACATAATCTGATCTCCAAACTACTTAAAATCGACACAAAAGTAGGGTACAAGTGGGGGGTTTCATATCTTACTCGTAAGATAGCTTCCATAAACTCCATTGTTTCATTACAATTGAGAGCACCAAGATCTTGGGACATCTTCTAATCACAGCTTGCTGCAACCCATACCAAATTGTGTCCATCTCTAACAGAAAGTTTGAAGCATCGCTCCTTGTTTTCCTGTTAAAAACTAAATGCAGGTCACGCGAATGCAATATAAAAATACCACTGCAGATAAGGTTGTAACCCATGATTCTATTACAATAATTGGAAAAAACAATTTCATCTTGATTGACTCTGAAACTGAGATCTTCTTGAATCATCTGTTTCTTGTTTAAAGCTTCCTGTTGGAAAGCATCTGTGTAAGCCAGATTGGTATTGATACATTCCAAGATAGCAAGCTCCGGATTATGTTTAACTTTGTTCTTAGCATCATAGATCGCCCACATCATGTTAACAATCTTAGCAATTCTTTGTTTTCCCCATCCTATGGATTCTGAGATGATCCAGTCTTGAATTGCATTATCCTTATTGTTGGGGAGGTCCTCAGTAACTAAAATACCATTCCACGCATCTTTAAAAGCCCAGCATTTTAAGATGCTATGACTATCTGTATCAAGGATCCCATAGAGGAAGCAAGCATTACTCCCACCTAATCTACTCGAGATATTAGCTAAGCAAGGAGAAATTCTATTAAGGAATTTCCAAACATACAGATAAGCTCCGGGGGATAAGGGAAGAGACAAACTTCTTTTTGAGGGCTGAAAAGTGAGTGAGTGAGGGTTCAGAAGTAGATTCTGAGTTACAAGAGTGAATGATTTGTGAGTAACCTGATTTGACTGTGTAGCTGCCCGACTTTGAACCACCCAGGTCCAACCATTGCTATTGTCTTTTTGGAAGGTGGTGCTAAGGAAATCTTGTAGGTCTATGGGAAGGAATGTATCAACAATCAGCTGTCTATTCCAGGATAAATTGTCTTGGTTCATTAGATGGCTAACAAAGGCAATGTTGGGATTCAAAGGTAGTTTTGGTATTGGGTTAATGGATGATTTTTGGCCAGCCATGGAAAATCCCAGATAGGAGTATTTTTACCATTACCAATGACTCTCAAAGATCCCTTCTTGATGGGGTCAATGGCCGTAATCAGAGAGGACCAGATTGGGCTATCTTTTTTTCCCTTTAGAGACTTGAAGGATACTAGAATCAGGGAAATAAAAAGCTTTCAGGGATTTACTGACCAGACTCTGGTCATTGGTGAGGATTAACCAGACTTGTTTAGCTAAAAGAGCTTGGTTGAAAGCTGCAATCTGTCTAAATCCTAAGCCTCCTTGATCAAAATCAGAGCACACTGTCTTCCATTTCTTCTAGTGCATACATTTTTTTATTACAGACCCGCCCATCAGAATTGGGCACATGGAGAATTGATCTTATCAATGATCCCAACTAGGAGTTTGAAGAGAGACATGGTGAATGTAGGAATGGCTTGTAGAACACTCATAATAAGGGTGGATCTCGCAGCATGGGATACAGGTCTGTTCCACCCATGGATTTTCTTTTGGAGAGAGTCCGGAAGGAAGCTAAATGTTTATTTTTGTTTCTACCCACTTTGATGGGTAACCCAAGATAGTTTGAGAAATGGTTGACCTGGTGCACATTTAGAATTCTAGCAAGACTCTCTTTCAGCTCATGAGGGATCTTTTTACTAAAGACAATTTCATATTTGTCTTGGCTGATTTGGTGGCCCGAAGCTTCAAGGAAGGCATTTAAGATATTGGCTAGGGATTGAATGTTTGAGGAGTTTGCTTTCCCATAGAAAATAATATCATCTGCAAAGGAAAGATGAGAAATGGGGGCATTTTGAGCAAGTTGAATTCCATCATAGGTTTGGAGGTTAATCATGACATTATTAAGGGATCTAGACAGGGCTTCTTGGGCAATAATGAAGAGGAAAGGGGATATAGGATCCCCCTGTCTAATACCTCTTTTCTGACAAAACACCTTACCCGGAGCACCATTCACAATAACTGATCCCTTCACCGAGGTAACACAATTCATCACAAGAGTTCTTCACGAGTCTGGGAACCCCATGGCCGTAATGATTTTATCTAAAAAGTTCCAACTAAGCCTATCATACGCTTTGCTTAAGTCTATTTTGCAAGAGAACAGACCTTTCTTTTTGGCTAAGGATCTCTTAATTTTGTGGCAAAGCTCCCCCGCCAGAATGACATTATCTGTAAGGAGTCTTCCTTTGACAAAGCCCTATAGGTTTTGGGATATAATTTGGGGGGAATGTGTTGGATTCGATTGGCTAGCACTTTGGTGGCTATTTTGTAGGTAAAATTGCACAAAGCAATAGGCCTAAATTTTGTGAGAGAGGTAGCACCTCTTTCTTTGGGGATAAGAGCAATGTGGTAGTCATTGAGCTTGGGGGGTAAAGGGTTACCTTCTAGGATATGCATCACAGTATCAATGACCTACTTACCAATATCTGACCAGAAAGTTTTAAAGAAAACTCCATTAAAGCCATCAGGACCCGGAGCTTTATTAGTTCCTAATTGCTTAGAAGCACTCACTATCTCCTCATTAGAATAGGGCTTGTTCAAATCATCAATACACTCTTGAGGTAGAATCCTAGAAACCTCTGGCAAGAATCTATCCTGGTTCCTAACAGGAGCTTCCTGAAACAGATCTTCGAAATAAGAGGCAGCTATACAATCTAGTTCAGCCCAGTCATACTTCATGGTGCCATTTTTATCCTGAAGGCAAAAGATTTCATTCCTTCTACAGTTCATAGAGGCTCGACTATGGAAATAAGCAGTGTTTTTATCCCCCTCTTTGATCCACCTATCCCTAGATCTCTGTTTCCACTTAGTTTCTTTGAGCAAGAGCAGTTCGATTTCAAGGAGGAGTCTATTTCTGTTGGCAATGGCCCAAGCGTTCTGAAATTCTAAGGAGATTCTCTCTAATTCCATTCTTTTAAGGCTAAGTTTGTGTTTGATTTTTGAGAAAGACCACCCATTCCACTCCAAAAGTTTCTTTTTGCATCTAGAAATATTGCTCATTAGATCCTCACTCGAATCACCCCAAATAGACTCCACAATGGATTTACATCTTTTGTCCAAGGCCCAAACATTCTCGAATCTAAAAATTTTGCTTGGTTTTTTGTGGCTACCTAGAAGTTTTAAGGATGATAGGACAATGATCAGAACACTCTCTAGGAAGGTGATGAACCGAAATGGCTGGAAACAGGTTAATAATATTTTGAGTGGCAAACACTCTATCTAGTCTGCTAATTGAGGTAAAGGGTTCAATTTGGCAATTTGTGTAGGTGAAAGGAAATCCAACAAAACCTAAATCCACTAGTTCACAATGCAACACTACATCTCTGAAGGGGTCAATTTGATCATCTCCTCTCCTTCTTCCTCCTTTTTTCACTTTCATGGAGAATCTGGTTAAAATCACCTCCAACAATCCAGGGCATAGAAATATTTGATTTGAGAGTTCTAATCAAATCCGAAGAAAGAAGAAAGGTGTTTTAACTGCCAATTAGACCACCAATAAAAACCAATAAACATAAAATTGGCCATACCTAGGAGTTGAACTTCAACTGCAATATGATGAGGGGAGTGGTTGAATGGGTTGATGGTACACTCCTTAGACCATAAGAGAAGAAGGCCCCTACTTTTCCCATTACTACTAATCGCCCAACCCAAATAGTTTCTCAATCTTCTGGCTATAATCTCCATATCCACATTTGATTTATGGGTCTCCATCAGGAACACCGGATTGGGTTTATAGTCCTTGATAAGGTAGGACACCCAATCTACTGCATAGGGGCGGGCGGGCGACTAACCCCTGGCAGTTAAGAAAAAGGCAACTCATCTGGGATGGCAGCCCTGATCCTGCTCAGGGTCTGCCTTAGAATGGATGGCCTCATAGTACTCAGTCTCCTCCAACTCATCCAAAAGTACAGGTAAGCTGATCATCAGTGGACTAAGACCTTGGGTCTTCCTTTATTTTTGTTTTAAAAACTTTAGAGTGTCTGGTGCTAAGGCTAGATTCTGGAAACATCTTAGTCTTACCCTTGGAAACCATATTCTGCTGAGAAGGGGAAAAACTTGATCCACATTAGACGAGTTGACTAACACACAACTGGCTATATTATCAGGGCGGTAGCTACTAATATCTCCAAATCTTAAGGGAAGAGTGGATGTCATACCAATGGAGGAGGTCAAGAGAGTCTTTTGTTTGTTACTGAAATCCTTACTGAAGGAGGAGACTGCTTGACCCCAATCGAACTGGTTGAAGTTACTCCTGGGAACCACACTGGAAGGGTAGATTTGAAATCCCGCACTTGAAAGAGGGGTGTTAGTTGAAGTAACCCAGACAGAAGTTAAAGGAGGGGAATATTGGTTGAAACCCAGGGGAGGTTTAACTGATTGACAGATTTGGATAGTGGGTATAGGAATAGGGATGAGGTGGTTGGAAGATTGGTTGAGGGTTTCTTGAGGAATTGGGAATGAAGGAGGAATATCAACAGGAAGAGTAGCAAGGGTCAGATCAACATTAACGGAGGGGGAATCTTCATTGGGAGATCTTTCATATTGGGCCACCATGGCTGTAAGACTATCAAGAGCACCTTCTTCCTTCCATTGCTTCAGAAGGGCAAACTCAGAAGCTTCTGCTAGAGCCGCAGCATACTCAGATCGGATCCAGGGACCAAATCTATCTGGGACAATCTCAAATTCTTTAATAAATAAACAATCAGGCATAATGTGACTCACTCTACCACACATATAGCAGATACTTGGAATATTCTCATAGGACAGTCTAAACACCCTGTTACCCTGATCCATTTTGACAATGAGCATGCAACATAAGGGCTCGGAGATTTTAATTTCCACTCTGATTCGAAGGACTTTTGCAGCTAACGGGTTGAATCTCTCCTGGCACTCCACAAACCTTCCAATGCAATTAGCCAGTTTGATCACAGACTGCTTATTGAAAAACGCCATGGGGAGCTTATGCACTCCCACCCAGATCTTAATCGAAGTAGTCTCATGCTCTTCTATATTAATCTTAGGGTTAATAGTGGTAACCGCCAAGAGCTTGTTCTAGAAGTGCCAAGGGCCTCCAGCCAGGACATTCCTCATATCCATCTCGCAGGCAAATTGAAAGAAAATCTGTTGTTGCAGCCTACCTCAGTAACTCTAAAGCCCGACTTAGTTTTCCAAATGTGGGACATCACATTTTGGAGCAATTTGGGGCAATTCAATTCGGACTCCAATGAAACCCCCGAATAATTACTACCTTAATTAATGAGGATTAAATTAAATCATGAGCAATAATTGCCATTAATACGATGGTATAAAATATATAGTCCAATGGACATTCAATTATACACTAATCTATAATTGAAAAAATAACAATAATAATAATATATATTAAGGAGAAATCAACTTCCAAATTTAATATCACATGTGCATATACATGTACACTAGTGTCATAATATTAAGATGATGAAAATTTCAAAACTCCTCCTCTTCTACCCAGCCGGTCACCTATCTAAGGAAAAGAAATACAAATACATTATTAGAAACTTAAATTAACAATATAGTACAATTCAAGACTCACTTTCCTTACTTTTCCATCCTCCCTCGGTTTTCCTCAAGCCAGGACAAACAATGCCTTCCATCACTTCAACTGCAGCTTTTCCTCTTCTCTAGTCTCATGACAGCAATATAGTATCAGTCCTTCTTTTCTTCCTTTCTGCCACGCCAGTAAGCTCTTGCCTGCTCAGTCTCGAACAGCAACAACAGTGGAGAAAAAGAACAGAAAACTGGTAAGAACCTTCCTTCTACTTCCTCATTCCTTCACGTTTTATTTTCCTTCCAACACTACTCTTCTACTTCTCACACCATCCTAGCTTTCTCTCCCCTGGGCAGTAGCAACAGCACGTAAAGAAAAAAAAATGCCAGTGCATTCTCGGTTACAGCAAGGGAAACAAATAACACCAAACTGGTAAGGAAACACTCCATTCTTCTTCCTATTTGTGCACAGCTCTTCTTCTCTTTCCAACCTGATAAAGCCCCACCTTTCCCTCTTCTTGAATCCAACTGCAACAGCAGGCAGCAACAAAAGTATGTAAGTCTTCATTCCTTTCCTTCCCTCTTTGCGTGTGATTACAGGAAGAAGAAACCCATCTGACTTCCTCCACCATTCTCTGCAGAATACCACTACTCTACCCCTTCATGAGACAGAGACTCTGGTTACAACAGCAAAAAAAAAAAATACAACCAACTAAGCACAACCCAGCCATCTCTTCATTCATCTTCATTGACGGTAATATCGCAACCCAAACTGAGAACAAGGATTGCACAGCTCTGCGCCTTCCTCCTGTTTGGCACCCACTGGTGGATGAGCAAAATCTGCTCCATACTTCCATCGATACTTTCACTCATGGTTTTGCAAGCAGCAGCTGGTAAACCTGGAGCATATTATTGCAGCTCCTGAGCCTTACTTCATTCTTTGTACTCGTGGTATGATTGCAACCCAACATGGCGGAAAGGAGCATACAAATTTCACTCCTTCATTCTCAGAATTGGCGAGCATCCTTTTCACGCAACTACAGCTCCTTCCCTTCCAAGATGACAACATACTTCATCTGTCCTCTTCTTGATTCCCAACTGCAACAACAAAAAAACACAGTAGCAGCAAAGACGTGAGTTTCCCTCTTTTTCTTTTCCTTCCCTTACGTGCGGACCGTTGCGGTTACATGGAGCATAAACGTAGCTGATTTCCTCCATCCTTCTCTACACGAATAATGCTACTACCTTACCTCTTCCACAAGACAGCAGCAGCATGGTCTACCTCACCTCTCACGGTACAATCCTTGTGTATGATTCTTCCTTGCCGTCCCCTTTCACAGTACCTATTGTCTTGTTGTAACTGGTAATAAGTATGTCATTTCCATAAGCTTCATCTACATTAACGATAATCCGGTCTGCCGCTCCTTCATGTTTCAAAAAAAAAAATACTGAAACTCCCTCTCTGTTATAGTGGTCGGTGGGCTAAGGTTATAGAACAAGGGGAGAAAAACCAGACTTTGAAAGCTCCTGCCGTGAGAGTTCAAGAACTGGTGGGGAGAGTTTACCATTATCTTAAGGTAATAGTGCTCATTATCCTTCTGTTAACTTCATGCTTATTGGCTTAAGAAGAGTTGTACAAACCGGTAATATAGTGTGGATACATGTGAGAAATAGACCGTAAACATGTATAGTAAATGATAGTTATACGTTTGGAAAATAAACTCAAGTGCTAAATGGTATTAAATGTTAAATCTACAAGAAACCGAGAGTATACATGTGAGTTTATAGAGATGCTAGGTCCTAAATATATGGAGAGAATTAAGGGGTAAGCTGAGATTAGTTGCTAGTGACTATTAACGCATATTTTACAAGTTATTAATGGAAAAAAAAAATGGCTTAAGAAATAATTATAAACTGTTGCAACCGAGAGGGTAATTGTTGATGATTTGTGTGTTATTTAACTCTAAAAATGTTGTAGAAAAATTTATGGTTGAATAATTGATTAGGGAGGCTAAGTGTAATGGTTTATTAAGGTTATGTTATCAGTGAACAATAGAAAGAAAATGGCAAAGAAAAATATTTAGAGGAAATGAAGTATAATATAATGTAGCAATTGTGAGCTAGGATGTGATTTTGGGACATTTCTATGTCATTTAATGGTAAGTGGTATGCTATGTTTAAGCCTTGTATTTAGGCATTTTTATTATGCTTATATGAAGCTTTAAATGACTGTCTTTAGTAAACAAATCACTTAGGAAAATATTAGATGAATGTTACTATATTTATAAGTTGCAACATGGTTTAAATGAATTTAAAACCTTATAAAAGGTCTAAATGAAATAATTGTATTATATATGGGGTCAAAACATAATTAAATGGAATATAGCGCACCAAGTATAATTAATACCGAGTGGGATTGATCTTAGGAAGTTTATATATATTAAATGTGAATTTTATGAAATTAAGGGTTAGTTGTAAAAATAGAGAATCAATTGGGGTATTTTCATAAATAAAAACAAATATGATCAAGAGGATAATTTAAGTAGTCAACCTTGACCACAAGTGAGGTTTGACCAAATTAAAATGATAAGAATAATTATTTTGGGTATTCAAAGAAATATTAAGTCTAAATGACAATTATAAAAGATATGGGGTAGTTTATGTAATTACCAAAAATATGGGTGTAGGAAAATAAATATTAAGACCCTAGAGGTCTGTTTGGGAATTTGAAGAATTTTAGGCTAAGTTTAATGAACTAATTAAATAAGGGTTAATATATTGTTTAAGTGCTAATGGGTAACCATCCTAAAATATAAGGGTATATAATGTAATTTCCAAAAGAATAGGGGCTGGAATGAAATTAAATGACCTTAAGGGTCTGTATGTGAATTTGGGTAAATTATGAGTTGGCTTGGTAGGTTATTTAGTTAAGGAGTATAACATATAGTTTAAGTATTAATATGTAACACTTTATAAAACTATTGGGCTACTTGGTAAATAACCAAAAGTTTGGGTGGAAATGGGAATTAGAACTATCTTTGGGGCTGTTCAGAAATTTGGAGAAAATATTGGTTGGTTTTGGAATAAATAAATCAATGTGCATAATATAAATTTTTCAGATTTAATTTGTAAGTTTATAAATAGATATGAGCCAAAGTATAAATGATGAAAGTTAAGGTATATTAAAAAAAAAACCTAACAGTTGGGTTACGAGAAGAATGTTGAGTTAGTTTGGTATTTAAAACAATTGAAGTGTATATTATAAGTTGTAAGTAATTAAATGAGAGTTTATAAAATAAAAGGGGGTTATAGGGTAATTAGAAGAAATATATGGGTGGATAAATAAATTTGGGTAGCATGTCGGGACTGTTCAATAATATATGTATTTATATGTGCACATGTATATTATAAGGTTTAAATACCTTAGATTATAAATTAATAAGGTTATAAATATAGTGGTTACAATATAGGGACTGAATTGGGAATGGTTAATATGTGGACAGAATATATAATAAGGTTGGGATAGTATAATTTGACATAATGTTAAGTATAAGAGGATAAATATTATAAGGAAGTTATTAAGGAGTAAGTATGCATTATAAACATTACATTACATGATGGGGTAAGTTAGAAAACTTGTGGAAGTATATTGTAAGGTTGGAAACTTTGTCATAAGAGGAACTCTATAATTCATATGATAGGAATTTACAATGCGTTTAACAAATCACATAAAAGGGGTTATACAATTACATGTAGAACGTTAATATAATGACGACTGTGTTATGCACACATACAAGTATATAGCATTTTTATATGCGCGAGAAAAGTGCGTAAGCAATAAAGTATAACAACAATTATAATATATACATACTCTAGGTGTATATATAAATTCAGCACATGTTTGCAAGTATAACTACGTAAATTATCTCGTATAGCGAAATGGTTAGGCAACATGCATGCACGCACGTAAATGTTATTTCTGCATGCATGCATCTCGACAATTACATGAACAATGCGAGAATGTAACTTCCATGTAATAAATATTATTACCGTAGCAATTATTACATACCTGTAGGATATAACGAGTAGTTGGAATCTAAATCCCTAAGATTAACAAATATCAAGTTGAACAAGAGATCAACTAAGGGTTAGCTACGGGATGGAAGTAAGGGTTGGATCTAGGATGATTAAGTGAGTCTGAATTGTATATACTAATATTAGAACGACATATGTACCAGAGGTACGAGTTGGTAGACACGAGTCTCGGGAGCGCTAGAGATTACGCGGGGGTTGTCACGCGAGCGCTCGACGGTGTACGGTATGTTGGATTCTGTGGTCTGAACCCCTGAGGGAAGCCTCGGGTTCGGGTATTGTTTGGTTATGTGATAAGAAGATATGTGTGCTATGCATGTTGTGTGGATTAATTCCCTGATTTGTTAAGCGATTATTATTGTGCGCGACGTCTTCGGACAATATTACTATGATTTCTCAAGCGATTGGAATACTAATACTCGAGAACTTTACTCCTAATTAACCTAAGTAAAACACCTAGGAACGAGACTCGGGATCCCCAGTCTCTAGAGCTTGATACTCGAACATGACTATAACCTAGACTAATTCTAGGGAAGTACATGAGACTTCAAAGGTAATAAATGGTAAGACTTCTCCAAGACCTAAGCATTTACTTAGGGTAGTTGATTAAGGATTAATCACATATTGGAGAGTGATGGTTGAGGTACATGGTATAAGAATCCAATTAGTTTCGACTAGTTGGTTGCGCATTGGTGATCACCGGAGTATAACGTCCGTATCGGACCGACTCCCTCTATATTTCGACGGGCCTAGATAGACTGTTGGATCTGGGTGCCGCTTTTGGCACACGGCTTCGGCCATTCATGGACGCCTTTATTAGGCAAGTGGAAGCCCGGGATCGAATGATCCTTGGCAATGAGCACCTTGTGTGTACGGGAGGACTACTGTCCAGTAAGGTTATTTACGGGTTGTCCTAACATGACGCCCATTGGTATTGAGAGTAAAACTTAATGGCGAAACATAATTTAGAGGAAATACTACGATTATCCTGGTGGAAGTAATTACGCATTCGAATAATGTGTGTTGTATACTGTATACTGTGTATGTGTTTTGCTTGTTGAGTATTGTATGTGGTGTATGTACGATTCATTGATGGAATGCTAGATGCTTATTTATGTCATTTACTGCTGTCTATATAAACTGTAAAATGAACCAGCATGTAATCAACCTCATGTTCAGACGACTAATTGACCTAAGTGACCTAAAGGGTCTAGGACAACATAGTTTGACATACTCGGCCAAGTGCTGAGCCCTCCATGGGCACCGATATTTTATGTTTCAGGTGATTGATGATTGACGCCGGAGTGCGGGATCGTGGGTAGATGACCTCGACTTTTATTACGCTTCTAGGATTAATTCATGTTAGTACATTGTAATCTGGGAATTCTTAAGTGCTCACTTGTTATAGGTACCGGTTTGTATATAGGATAATGTAGTAAATATCTCGTTCATCACTGCGGTTAGTTGTTGTTGTCATTTGTTATATTTCGGATATGCTTCGTTACTCGCATGGGTGAGTAATGGCATGTGACACCCGAGTGAGGATTAATGTAGTTTAACTTCCGCTGTGAGACGTCTTTAATTATGTTACGAGAGTGATTATTACGGGAGTGATTATTACGGGTTTATAGGTGGGGTGTTACAAAAGTGGTATCAGAGCGGAGTACCGCTCTGATGACGAGATATTAGGATTTAGACAGTGAGCATAGGACTTGGGAAATACGGGAAACGTTTGTGAGGTACGAGCCGCCTGGTCTTAAACGAACCAGTGTCTTAGAAACGCTAAATGCGTAACAAAATTAGCCTTAATGACATATCTGTGGTATTGATTTCTACACGGTAAACTATCGAGTAATAATACGACATAGCACATTGCGGGTGTCGAGAAGAGGCATGTCGGGGGTGATGGAGGTCCTGTAACCCTGAAAAGCGTTGAGACGGTAGTCGCCGCACTAGCTTGATGGAAGAACATCCCGGGAAACAACAGTAGTACCCCACCCGCCGCTACCCACATCTCGAGTATCACCCATAGAGGCAATGTAATAGATGTCACCAAGAAATGCATAGAAGTCTCTCTCAAAATGGGAATAGTTTCAACCGGATACAACCTAGAAGGCTCAGTAAAATCTGACCTACATCAAAATAACCATATGAGCTTACTCGCGAAACTCCTAAATTTACTATAACATAACGCTCAAGGAAAGGAATGTCGTACCAAGGATAACTAGAGTACTCCATCTGCTGAACCCGAAGCACCACGAGGTAGCCACGCGGAGCAGACCCCAGCCGATACGAGCTACTAGAAGGGGGAAAGAGTCACCAGGGGCAGAATACCCCGAATTTTGTGGGAACCTTAGGCGCTGGTACTAGTACGCAGCGCGATCTAGGTAACCACAACCCCTTAACTTAATAAACTGACTGCATGAACACATGTGTCAGAACCTCCTCTTACCATGAAGGAGTTTAGAATAATCCTCAGAAAGAGCGTAACTTAAAGAACCTAGAAATAGAGTTACCTTAGAGAACTTATCATACCTTAACGAACTGAAATAACCCCAATACTACCCTTTTCCAAGATTAATCATCCAAACCTTACTCAAACGACCGAAGCGTCAGTGAAACAAACAATTCCGGAAACCGACGACTCAACCTGCATGGCGCGCTTTCTACAACAAGCGCTATAACCAATGCTATACTCACAATTCCGTCTACCTCGCGCACTTGCTACAGCAAGTGCTACAATGATGGTTACAATTATGACTATAATTACGACGACAATCACAACTATAACTATAACGACAAATACAACTGAATTTTGCAGGCCGTGTAGGCCACAGGTGCAACGCCATGTCCACCGGTAATCACCAAACATTCATACAAATTCAGTACAAATTCTATTACTACAACGTGTCATCATAGGGTCACAAAACCCTTAGGATACAAAAACTGCAACTACAGGAGGACCCGACGAGTCTGGACAGTACAACTAAAGGGCATACTCTAACCCATAATAAGCTACGACCATTAAACCATAATCAATCAATAACATCGGCCTATGAACCAAACATCATAGCATACTTGGTAAATCATTTAATGGTTTGAAATTGACGTGGGAGGTGGAACTTGATCCGGTACAGGTCAAGGGAAGCTGAACACAAATTGGGGTGGAAGGATAGTTCGACACTGATACTGATCACATCAGGGTTGGATTCCTGAGACTCTCTACAAGTGGCCACAATTAATCACATTATAAATAAATGAGGAACTGAAGTATGTCAGCTGCGAGCAAAAAAAAAAAAACTCATACAACTTAACAATCAAAGCACCTAGTCCGAATATTCGTAAATAACATTCCACCCCTGAAAATATTTATATGAAAAATGGTGGGGAACACAAGCACGTGACAATTAGGGCAATACTACGCCCATAATGGTATACGCCGATACATAATAAATATTGGAAGAAGAAAGGACATACTAGTCCTTAGAATGACCAACTTTGCTAAATGTTACATTACAACACGATTAATACTTAAACCGATTGCAACCTTAAACGCGAGTCGGAGTTGAACACCTAAATGATTACTACCTAAGGCAATAACCATAACAAGGGATGCCATAACCAATAAGGGACGAATAGAGGTCAAACTACAATTGTACATTGTCGATTCATTTAATCACACCGACCATTTGATGAATTTCCAAACAAAAAGGGAATGGCTACCGCCATCGGCGTCCTGCCAAACAATAGGTGACAAAAAGGGAATGCGTGTTAAGACGTGTCGTCTAATAACATAGCGATTGTTAGGGAAATGACAATATGAGTTGAACAATGACAAACAGCCTAAACGGCGATGCAAGATAACAAGTCTAAATGTTATAGAACACAAGTTTAAGTGGAAGTACTCAATGTAGCTCTAGAAGGACACAATTCCAGGAGATCAAAAGTACCGCCTCCTGCTACCTTTCAACATATACCAACTGAACAATAACATCTAAGATAACATGGCAAGTAATGGAAACTGGTTAAAACCAGATCACCATGGAGACCTCCATGAAAAGGAGAAAACAATCTTCACCATAAAGCTCAGAAATTACATCAAATGATATAACCCAAGTGATAGGGTAAAGGGACAAGAACTACTATGCACCGTAAATAATGTGTATAACCTACTAACTTATAAATAAGAGCAAGAAACAACGAACAAGCGCCAAACCGTGCATGTGGTAATCAACTAACAATAGTTTGAATCAACACATAAGTAACTCCAACAAAGAACTTACTAAACAATAATAACTTACCAATGACAGAGGAGAAAGACCACCTCGTACTACTCAGAAGTAAACTTTACCGTTAGGGAGAGATATCACAACTACCTATTGAATGAAAGGTACATAATCACACCATTGGGCTGGGAACCCGGAGAACCGAAATGAAATTCCCTTGGGACACCCCCAACATGAATAAATGAGGGAGATTGACAAAAAAATACTTCATGAATGCGTGACGGACACTACGAGTATACAAAACGAGATATGGGACGACCGCACTCCATGGGAGCTGTGGGCTTGACAGACTCATTTATGAGTTATCCAAGTAAGTAGTGATGTATCAGTAGGGTACCCTATACAAGTGAACAAGTAGTGTAAGAAACACAAGAAGTAGTCAACTCTATACCAAGGTCAGTAATGCGAATTCAAACCAGTACAGACAACTACCTAAACTAAAATTAACGAAAAGAGTTCCAATTGAACCAATGAGATTGGAGGAACCAAAACCCTTGAATAGAACACGACTAAGTCATAACTCCACAAAGAAATGGTTAACACGCAATAACATAGAAGGAAACCTCTCGAAAGAGGATAGAGTGGTAGTCAACCTTACAGCTATGAAAACCCATTAAATGAGCGAATAAACGCAATTAAAACTATCATAAGGTTCAACAATTGTTTTACACTAACACAACACTTTGCATTCAAAAGAACCTACTTAATAATGGAAATTGCCACCCGTAAGAGGGGCATAAAGAGAATTACTCTCCAACATAGTACACAAACATTACCAAATGAGGTAACAATCTTGTATGTCCGAATTAAGGGCAACGATACGTCGTCACCCACAAAGGGGCTGAACATAAGTACACCAATATACAATAAAAGACAGGCAAAGCTAGCACACTAGCAGATGCCTTAAGCTATGGAGCAAAACGTTACAATAACTTAACTGTCGAATTGACTAAAACATGGTGCACAGAAGCAACCATTATAAACAACTTTTAGGATAAATACATGGGCAAAGACCGAACGGGCGGAACTCACCCAGAACTCAAATGATAAGAAACAAATTGTAGGCAGGCTATACAAACAGCCTAGACCGTCAGAGGACACACTCCAAATAAATACGGCGTTCAACCTCATAAACCACACAAGAACTAATAAGGGCACAATTATACCTTTGTTAAACAACATGGAAAAATAGAAAAGATATAAAACATGCTAGAGGAAAAATGCCTCAATTGCCAAGGAACATACTCAAAGGGGATGTCAAAGAAGGCAAGGATTAATATAAACACAACAATGGATCCCCTAGCAAAAGCGGGGCGAACCGTACAAGTACGGACGTGAGAACATATATTGAATATACAATATACGACATTACAAAGTACATAACAAACATTACAACTAAGAACTTACTCCAGAACATAACGACCTGGAACCACGAAATGACAAGAATTACCTTCGTGGATTTATAAGCTAATACATTCAAACTTCAGAGACTAGTGCAAGGAGCGCTAATGACAAACCACAATCGACATCACACTTCACCTCAACTAGAAACCAATGAGTGAAGATAATAGTAATTTAAAATATATTCCGCACTAGTAAACCAGAACGTCTGGACACGACTTAGACCTAATCGTGTGCATCTACAATCAACGATACCGCACCGATTAAGATACCTCCGTTTCCAAATTAAGAAAAGACCGTGAATGACACCGTCATATTGGAACGAGGACAACAATAACTTACTGCAAACAAATCATCTACGATATATCTTTAGGAACAAAAAGGGCAAACCAAGCCCTATGCACGTGGGTCTGCACCTCATTACGAAGCGAGTGGGCCCAATAAGACGTATTTGGGAGAGCGCATAAGTACCCTACACCTTTGGCTGAAAGGTACGCGCCTTACCCTTCACAATTTCCTTTTAGGAGCCGAGTGACGAGAGATCGACCCGTCTCTCAGATATACGAAGACTCAACTCCGAAGTTTCAATACGGAAACGAGGGAGACCAGAGACGACCATTAAAAAAAAAGGGTCAAAGTCCGCTAGTCGAACCATGAGGCAAAAAGGCCACATGGGAGTTGGAGAACTCCATGAGAGCCAAGTATCCAGCGCTTTTCTCTTAGCAACTGTGTGATACTATGGGGGTCACGGGGCGTAACCCTTTTTAAGGGGGGTAGAACCCTCGACATATTTAGCCATTTTATGTTGTTTTTGTGGTATGTATGTGCTTTAAGCACTTGCGTTGTGGTTGTCGTGTATTTGTGTGTTAAGCATTTGAGATGTATTTTGATTAGGTGTACGTGCTTTAAGTACTTGGGGATATGCTTTGTGATATGTATGTGCCCTAGAGCACTTGAACTAACGTACTGACGTCCTTCGGAACTTATGATACATATGTGTTGGTTTGCATGGAAACTATACTGACGTCCTTCGGGACTTGTGATATATATGTGTGGTGGGTTTGGATTGGAATACTAGTGGTTGAATAGAACAGATTACACATCAGGAAAGTGTTAACACCTCATAATTGATAGGTTGGATGGGTCGATACCTTGAGGTTTCATTGGGTAGTTATGTACATATTCGATTTAGATGACTTCGGGACGAAGTCCTTTTAAGGGGGGTAGACTGAAATACCCCGAATAATTACTACCTTAATTAATGAGGATTAAATTAAATCATGAGCAATAATTGCCATTAATACGATGGTATAAAATATATAGTCCAAATGGACATTCAATTATACACTAATCTATAATTGAAAAAAATAACAATAATAATATAATTATTAAGGAGAAATCAACTTCCAAATTTAATATCACATGTGCATATACATGTACACTAGTGTCATAATATTAAGATGATGAAAATTTCAAAACTCCCTCCTCTTCTACCCAGCCGGTCACCTATCTAAGGAAAAGAAATACAAATACATTATTAGAAACTTAAATTAACAATATAGTACAATTCAAGACTCACTTTCCTTACTTTTCCATCCTCCCTCGGTTTTCCTCAAGCCAGGACAAACAATGCCTTCCCATCACTTCAACTGCAGCTTTTTCCTCTTCTCTAGTCTCATGACAGCAATATAGTATCAGTCCTTCTTTTCTTCCTTTCTGCCCACGCCAGTAAGCTCTTGCCTGCTCAGTCTCGAACAGCAACAACAGTGGAGAAAAAGAACAGAAAACTGGTAAGAACCTTCCTTCTCCTTCCTCATTCCTTCACGTTTTTTTCCTTCCAACACTACTCTTCTACTTCTCACACCATCCCAGCTTTCTCCTCCCCTGGGCAGTAGCAACAGCACGTAAAAAAAAAAATGCCAGTGCATTCTCGGTTACAGCAAGGGAAACAAATAACACCAAACTGGTAAGGAAACACTCCATTCTTCTTCCTATTTGTGCATAGCTCTGCTTCTCTTTTCCAACCTGATAAAGCCCCACCTTTCCCTCTTCTTGAATCCAACTGCAACAGCAGGCAGCAACAAAAGTATGTAAGTCTTCATTCCTTTCCTTCCCTCTTTGCGTGTGATTACAGGAAGAAGAAACCCATCTGACTTCCTCCACCATTCTCTGCAGAATACCACTACTCTACCCCTTCATGAGACAGAGACTCTGGTTACAACAGCAAAAAAAATAAAATACAACCAACTAAGCACAACCCAGCCATCTCTTCATTCATCTTCATTGACGGTAATATCGCAACCCAAACTGAGAACAAGGATTGCACAGCTCTGCGCCTTCCTCCTGTTTGGCAACCCACTGGTGGATGAGCAAAATCTGCTCCATACTTCCATCGATACTTTCACTCATGGTTTTGCAAGCAGCTGGTAAAACCTGGAGCATATTATTGCAGCTCCTGAGCCTTACTTCATTCTCTGCACTCGTGGTATGATTGCAACCCAACATGGCGGAAAGGAGCATACAAATTTCACTCCTTCATTCTCAGAATTGGCGAGCATCCTTTTCACGCAACTACAGCTCCTTCCCTTCCAAGATGACAACATACTTCATCTGCTCCTCTTCTTGATTCCCAACTGCAACAACAAAAACCACAGTAGCAGCAAAGACGTGAGTTTCCTCTCTTTTTCTTTTCCTTCCCTTACGTGCGGACCGTGCGGTTACATGGAGCAGAAACGTAGCTGATTTCCTCCATCCTTCTCTACAGAATAATGCTACTACCTTACCTCTTCTCCACAAGACAGCAGCAGCATGGTCTACCTCACCTCTCACGGTACAATCCTTGTGTATGATTCTTCCTTGCCGTCCCCTTTCACAGTACCTATTGTCTTGTTGTAACTGGTAATAAGTATGTCATTTCCATAAGCTTCATCTACATTAACGATAATCCGGTCTGCCGCTCCTTCATGTTTCAAAAAAAAAATACTGAAACTCCCTCTCTGTTATAGTGGTCGGTGGGCTAAGGTTATAGAACAAGGGGAGAAAACCAGACTTTGAAAGCTCCTGCCGTGAGAGTTCAAGAACTGGGGGAGAGTTTACCATTATCTTAAGGTAATAGTGCTCATATCCTTCTGTAACTTCATGCTTATTGGCTTAAGAAGAGTTGTACAAACCGGTAATACATGTGTGGATACATGTGAGAAATAGACCGTAAACATGTATAGTAAATGATAGTTATACGTTTGGAAAATAAACTCAAGTGCTAAATGGTATTAAATGTTAAATCTACAAGAAACCGAGTATACATGTGAGTTTATAGAGATGCTAGGTCCTAAATACATGGAGAGAATTAAGGGGTAAGCTGAGATTAGTTGCTAGTGACTATTAACGCATATTTTACAAGTTATTAATGGAAAAAAATGGCTTAAGAAATTAATTATAACTGTGCAAACTGAGAGGGTAATTGTGATTTGTGTGTTATTTAACTCCTAAAATGTGTAGAAAATTTATGGTTGAATAATTGATTAGGGAGGCTAAGTGTTAATGGTTTAATTAAGGTTATTTTATCAGTGAACAATGAAAGAAAATGGAAGAAAAATATTTAGAGAAATTAAGTTAAATATTATGTAGCAATTGTGAGCTAGGATGTGATTTTGGGACATTTCTATGTCATTTAATGGTAAGTGGTATGCTATGTTTAAGCCTTGTATTTAGGCATTTTTATTATGCTTATATGAAGCTTTAAATGACTGTCTTTAGTAAACAAATCACTTAGGAAAATATTAGATGAATGTTACTATATTTATAAGTTGCAACATGGTTTAAACGAATTTAAAACCTTATAAAAGGTCTAAATGAAATAATTGTATTATATGGGGTCAAAACATAATTAAATGGAATATAGCGCACCAAGTATAATTAATACCGAGTGGGATTGATCTTAGGAAGTTTATATATATTAAATGTGAATTTTATGAAATTAAGGGTTAGTTGTAAAAATAGAGAATCAATTGGGGTATTTTCATAAATAAAAACAAATATGATCAAGAGGATAATTTAAGTAGTCAACCTTGACCACAAGTGAGGTTTGACCAAATTAAAATGATAAGAATAATTATTTTGGGTATTCAAAGAAATATTAAGTCTAAATGACAATTATAAAAAGATATGGGGTAGTTTATGTAATTACCAAAAATATGGGTGTAGGAAAATAAATATTAAGACCCTAGAGGTCTGTTTGGGAATTTGAAGAATTTTAGGCTAAGTTTAATGAACATTAAATAAGGGTTATAATATATGTTTAAGTGCTAATGGGTAACCATCCTAAAATATAAGGGTATATAATGTAATTTCCAAAAGAATAGGGGCTGGAATGAAATTAAATGACCTTAAGGGTCTGTATGTGAATTTGGGTAAATTATGAGTTGGCTTGGTAGGTTATTTAGTTAAGGAGTATAACATATAGTTTAAGTATTAATATGTAACACTTTATAAAACTATTGGGCTACTTGGTAAATAACCAAAAGTTTGGGTGGAAATGGGAATTAGAATATATTTGGGGCTGTTCAGAAATTTGGAGAAAATATTGGTTGGTTTTGGAATAAATAAATCAATGTGCATAAATAAATTTTTCAGATTTAATTTGTAAGTTTATAAATAGATATGAGCCAAAGTATAAATGATGAAAGTTAAGGTATATTAAAAAAAAAAAAAACCTAACAGTTGGGTTCGAGAGAATGTTGAGTTAGTTTGGTATTTAAAACAATTGAAGTGTATTATAAGTTGTAAGTAATTAAATGAGAGTTTATAAAATAAAAGGGGGTTATAGGGTAATTAGAAGAAATATATGGGTGGATAAATTTGGGTAGCATGTCGGGACTGTTCAATAATATATGTATTTTATGTGCACATGTATATTATAAGGTTTAAATACCTTAGATTATAAATTAATAAGGTTATAAATATAGTGGTTACAATATAGGGACTGAATTGGGAATGGTTAATATGTGGACAGAATATATAATAAGGTTGGGATAGTATAATTGACATAATGTTAAGTATAAGAGGATAAATATTATAAGGAAGTTATTAAGGAGTAAGTATGCATTATAAACATTACATTACATGATGGGGTAAGTTAGAAAATTGTGGAAGTATATTGTAAGGTTGGAAACTTTGTCATAAGAGGAACTCTATAATTCACATGATAGGAATTTACAATGCGTTTAACAAATCACATAAAAGGGGTTATACAATTACATGTAGAACGTTAATATAATGACGACTGTGTTATGCACACATACAAGTATATAGCATTTTTATATGCGCGAGAAAAGTGCGTAAGCAATAAAGTATAACAACAATTATAATATATACATACTCTAGGTGTATATATAAATTTCAGCACATGTTTGCAAGTATAACTACGTAAATTATCTCGTATAGCGAAATGGTTAGGCAACATGCATGCACGCACGTAAATGTTATTCTGCATGCATGCATCTCGACAATTACATGAACAATGCGAGAATGTAACTTCCATGTAATAAATATTATTACCGTAGCAATTATTACATACCTGTAGGATATAACGAGTAGTTGGAATCTAAATCCCTAAGATTAACAAATATCAAGTTGAACAAGAGATCAACTAAGGGTTAGCTACGGGATGGAAGTAAGGGTTGGATCTAGGATGATTAAGTGAGTCTGAATTGTATATACTAATATTAGAACGACATATGTACCAGAGGTACGAGTTGGTAGACACGAGTCTCGGGAGCGCTAGAGATTACGCGGGGGTTGTCACGCGAGCGCTCGACGGTGTACGGTATGTTGGATTCGGTGGTCTGAACCCCTGAGGGAAGCCTCGGGTTCGGGTATTGTTGGTTATGTGATAAGAATGATATGTGTGCTATGCATGTTGTGTGGATTAATTCCCTGATTTGTTAAGCGATTATTATTGTGCGCGACGTCTTCGGACAATATTACTATGATTTCTCAAGCGATTGGAATACTAATACTCGAGAACTTTACTCCTAATTAACCTAAGTAAAACACCTAGGAACGAGACTCGGATCCCCAGTCTCTAGAGCTTGATACTCGAACATGACTATAACCTAGACTAATTCTAGGGAAGTACATGAGACTTCAAAGGTAATAAATGGGTAAGACTTCTCCAAGACCTAAGCATTTACTTAGGGTAGTGGTTAAGGATTAATCACATATTGGAGAGTGATGGTTGAGGTACATGGTATAAGAATCCAATTAGTTTCGACTAGTTGGTTGCGCATTGGTGATCACTGGAGTATAACGTCCGTATCGGACCGACTCCCTCTATATTTCGACGGGCCTAGATAGACTGTTGGATCTGGGTGCCGCTTTTGGCACACGGCTTCGGCCATTCATGGACGCCTTTATTAGGCAAGTGGAAGGCCCGGGATCGAATGATCCTTGGCAATGAGCACCTTGTGTGTACGGGAGGACTACTGTCCAGTAAGGTTATTTACGGGTTGTCCTAACATGACGCCCATTGGTATTGAGAGTAAAACTTAATGGCGACTAACATAATTTAGAGGAAATACTACGAGTATCCTGGTGGAAGTAATTACGCATACGAATAATGTGTGTTGTATCTATATACTGTTATGTGTTTTGCTTGTTGAGTATGGTATGTGGTGTATGTACGATTCATTGATGGAATGGCTAATGCTTCTTTATTCATTTACTGCTGTCTATATAACTGTAAAATGAAACCAGCGATAATCAACCTCATGTTCAGACGCTATTGACCTAAGTGACCTAAGGGTCTCGGACAACATAGTTTCATACTCGGCCAAGTGCTGAGCCCTCCATGGGCACCGATATGTTATGTTTCAGGTGATTGATGATTGACGCCGGAGTGCGGGATCGTGGGTAGACGACCTCGACTTTTATTACGCTTCTAGGATTAATTCATGTTAGTACATTGTAATCTGGGAATTCTTAAGTGCTCACTTGTTATAGGTACCGGTTTGTATATAGGATAATGTAGTAAATCTCGTTCATCACTGCGGTTAGTTGTTGTTGTCATTTGTTATATTTCGGATATGCTTCGTTACCACATGGTGAGTAATGGCATGTGACACCCGATGAGGATTAATGTAGTTTAACTTCCGCTGTGAGACGTCTTTAATTATGTTACGAGTGATTATTACGGGAGTGATTATTACGGGTTTATAGGTGGGGTGTTACAGATTGAACCTTAAAATTATACATTCGAACGAACGTCAGAAGAACTCCGTATTGTAGGCCAAGAATTAGACAAGAAAATACCCGAAATTCAGGTGACGAAGCACCATCAAGATAATAAGTTATCATTGATATAATTTGTACAAAATCAAAAATAGCGCACTAGGCAAAAGGTGCAACTAATATAACGTGCTGGTGTAAATACATACTTTATAAATAGCATTGATGTATTCATAATATTTAGTTCTAGCGTCTCTCGGTAATTGATATCTCTGTCTTCTGAAAGAAGTTGCAAACAACCCATAAAATGGTCGGTATGCGTAGGCCTCGGAAGTACAAAAGTAAATTGCAATGCATAAAGTGCAAACTACTACTTAAGAGCTAGAGGGAAATGTAACCTACAAATAGTGTGGTGTTGTCTTGTAAGTATTTAAGGAAAATGATTGAAAGTAAACAACAAGCTTTTGCCGTGCACACGATAATGACACAACTACATGAACAAACAACAAAAAAATACTAGTAGTATTGGAATTCACAAATTTAGCTTTTCAATGCATTATCAGGCAAGTGTTATTGTTGAGACACCCTATAAACTGACATCAATAATAAAATTTGAACGAATTAACACACATTTGAATGACCCATTAATAGGAGGAAAGATAGTGAATTCAATATGGAGTAATGATTGCCAAAGGCTGTTGACAATGGCAAGCAACAACAACTACCCTATGCCATAAATTAACTGTAAGATTGATTAGTTAAGAGAAAATCAGTACATTTTCAGAAACAGGCATTAAGAGTTTATAATGATATCAAGTGCTCCGAAAGTTCACAATTTTATGCACCGTCTGTAAGGTAATAGTTGAATATCTCCTTTGGCAGCATTAGGATATATCTTAGGCTTGAAGAAATATATATAAGGTCATAACAATCAACTACCCAGTCAGGAGTAGGTGCTCAAATGGGTGATTAGCCTTTAAAATTTGACGGTCGAAAGTGGGTTATTAAAGAGTTGATTAGAGTAGATGATGAATTGTGTAGCCCTAAGAGTAGTTTAAATTTAAAGAAAATAATCTATCCGGAATATACCGTGTATCCTTACACACTCATCTAAGGTCCCTAGAAAAGTACTAAAAGCATAAACATGAAATTTTGTTGGGTTGGTTGGGATAATACATTATTAAATGTATGATATAGAGCTTAATCTATCAAAAGGGCGGATTGAAGCATAAGAGACCAAAAGGGATGTCTAATTCAGAATGAAAATTATGAATATATTGAGAAAATTTGGTAGTCGGATTACTACCGGTTAAGGGGAACCAAATCCGAACTAGATAAATGTGGGCAAACTTGTGAAAAGAAAGAATATTTCATTTCTATAAAAGATACACGAACCTATTCCACAAAAAGGTTATTAAACACCATGATATCTGATATGGATTCTTGATTCTTCAATAGACTATGAGAATAAGTACAGGAAGTATGGAGAACAAAACTGAAGCTAGTACTATATGCCATCTCCGGATAGATGGTCAAACTAAGAGGACCATTTAGATATTAGAAGATATATTATATGCTTGTGCTTTGAGTTTTTAGGGCACTATTGTGCTGGAACAAAACCAGCCAAAACTTGTTCCTAAACATTAAGTACCAGAAACAACTATGGCAACAAAAAAACCTCAAACGATTCATTGAAATATGAGAATCTGGATATCACAAAGAGAGACTTAGAATTCGTGATAAACAATAAAGTCTTCCTTGAGGTATAAATTGTAAAGAGCGTCTTTAGGTTTGGGGATAAGGGGTAAATTAAGCCCAAATTACATAGGGTCGTATATTGCACGAAGCGTGTGAGCCGTTGTTATACAGGCTATACTCTTCTTGTAGAATTAAGGAAATATATGACAATTTTTTTTACTCTTCGATTCAATGAATAGGTACCCCACCCAGTCAACATATTAAAAACTAAGAGACTGTAGTTGAATGAAACTCTGTGATATATTGAGACCTCTAACATCAAATAAACTAGAGACACAATCGTTATAATGATGAGAGTGACTCCATAAGTACTTAGTATCCAACGCTCTAATTTGAGCATCTCTGGTATGTGGGGTACGTGGGCATAACCACTTTTTAAGGGGGGTAGGGCCACCTAACATTGTCATGGTGTTGTGTTGTTGATTGTATTTTTAGTGATGATTTGGTGCGAATAAACATACATTGTGTATGTGGACATATGGATTGTGGAACTTTGGTGCATAACCTTGGTGCATGTGGATTGACTTGTATTGATTGAGGCATTTCAATGTCTGTGAGTGAGTTATGGTATCTTGACATACATCGATTTGTTGATAACGTTGTGGTTATATTCCATGTATGAGTAGTGTGGCTATGTTCCACACATGGGTTTTAGTGACATGGTATGTGAATGTAAGATTGAGACACGTGCTTGATGGAATGTTACTCGGTATAAGACTGAGATAGGAACTAGTTGAACCTAGTTCTACAGTTGTGATGTGCTAATGGTAAATAAATGGTTATGATTGTGATTATATTCACTATACTAGTTTGTGAATTGATCGCCAGATGACTAGAAGCGTGTAGGGTAATAACTGAAATTGGTTAAAATTGTGTGTTTGTTTGAATTGGACGTGCGAGGTTGAACTTGACCCAGGTCAGGTCAAGTGATACTGAGCACAAATTGAGGTGGAAGGATAGTTCAACACTTACGCTGACCACGTAAGGGTTGGATGATTCTCAAAGCTCCCTACAAGTGGACACATAAATTGTAAATATGTGTAAGTTCGGATTATGGAAGTGTGATGGTAGTGGTGTTGATGTTAGGTGATGCAATTCTGTGGAGTACATTGATACATGATTTGAAACATGCATGCTACACTTAGTGGGTAAACACAGGGTATATACAGGTATGTGAGAACTTGGTACTAGATAGATGTGATTAGAGAAAAATTGACTTCGGGACAAAGTCCTTTTAAGGGGGGTAGACAGAAATATCCCTAAGATTTATTAAATAAATAAAGTTTAATTAAATAATTAATTAAGTTAGATTATTAAGGTTAAAGATGTTATTGAGATGAGTTAGTTAATTCATACATTTGAGGAATTAATTTTATTAACGAAACGTAAGAATTAAGGAGGTTAATAAACCTCACATAAAATAATGAAGTGGAAGAATATAATTAAAAAAGGAAATTAAATAAAAAGAAAGTAACTGTAACACCCCAACTCAATCCAAATGTGGTTTCACAACTTAACAGCATATATATATACATGTCACAGCGGAATTCTTTACACTCCAGGACCTTGCCACGGTCTGACTACAGAATATACCGAACATTAGTAATACCAACCTTAACCAAATATATATTCTTCTTACAATCCTCTCAACAACCTATACATCTTACTAACTCAATTGCCATACGAGTGTACATGCACAACTCGTAGGTCACACTTAATCCTTAGTACTTGTATCCTCTTCTTACTCTTGCGACGGCCGCCTCCTGATGTACACCTGTGTAGTAAAAACAGCCCGCAAAGGGGGTCAGCACGAATGCTGGTACGATCCCCTCATGGCCCCCAAGCTAACGTGGCTACGACGACTAATTGTCGATAGCATGGAGGTTGATTATAAGCACAACATAATAGTAAATGTTGTAAACAACAATCCATATATGAACAATCAAAGTTCACACTCAATGAACGACTTAAATGCGTTCCCTTAATTAGAGAGTTAGTTATTTAACTCCTTGAGTAATGTTCCCTCTTAATCTTAGTCCATCCTTATCTCACCTCAATCTTAGTCTTATCTTAATCTTAGAAACAACCATCCTTTAATAAGGAGTGGGTGCAGCTTATCTTAATCTTAATAATACAAACCATCCTTTAAAAAGGAATGGTTGCAACTTATCTTAACCTTACCTTATGTATGCTAACCGTTCTCTCATTGGGAACAGGTTAGCCCTTAGTTCGTTGTTTATTTTTTTGTAGGGCTGGTTAACCCTAGCCAGCAGCAGGACACTTACCGCATAAACAACATTCTTAAATTGTTGGGGATGTAGGCTTGATCCCCCCACGCCATCTTAAAGCCACCTACCTTGGACTGGATGTCCAATGTAGCCGAGCCGGTCAACCGACCCAAGGCTACTAGTCCGAGGACTAGTCCTTAATCGGAAGTCGAATCTGCTATAGATACCAACCCCCTTTCCTTAGCATGCATGACCGGAGATCGGTGTCGGGTTTCCTCACTCAAGTTCCAGTTAGTAGTAGTCTCAAGACCATGTTTGTTGGTTAACCTCTTTCGGTTTATATCGTCCCATATTAGGGAGCGTTCCTTAGTCTCACTCATTTCCTTACTAAACGTTGGTTAGTAAGTTCTCACGGTATGTTGTGTTAGTTTTCAAACATCACACAACAATACAACCAATATAATATATTCCGGTTGCATGCTTTATCTTGCTTAGTGAGCACACAAAAACAAATAGCACACAAGCCGAGGGACACCTCGTTAGCAAGCAGGTCACAAGAGAACTGTACAGTTCACCGTTGGTCGTTCGGTTGCTTACTCTCTTCCGGAGTCCAAATTCACAAGTCCTAAAACATTCATTCAGTTTTAGGTTGTTAATCACTTAACTTAATCCAACTTACTTAACTTACTTAACTTACTTAACCCTTAATGATTCCCACCTAACAACTCTTAAGTCTTACAACTTAATCTTATAAACTTAATCTTAAATTTTTAAGTTTATTCTTAACTTAATCCCTTAGGTCTTTATACCACTAATCATCATTGCCCCCTTAATGGGGGTACCATTAATACCACTAAACTCTCTTAGGGTTTCTTTTTTTTTTTTATGGTCCGACCGACCCACCGACCGACCCCCCCCTGGGTAGGTCGGCTGCAGAGAACATCCAACTTCACAGTTTCAGCCCGACCGACCCAGACTGGGGTCGGTCCCCTGAGTAGGTCGGCTGCAGAAACTTCCCATACATTGTCAAACTTTCTCCAAATTTTTCCTCAAGCCTCCTAACGTGTTCTAACATCATTTGGCACATCAAACACACCTTATAACCTCCACCAAACTCATTAAAACAACTTCCAAAGATCTTCTCAAACATTTGCTCAATTCTTACAAACACTCCTAACACTTATCATATAATTCCTTACATTACCAACTTGTATCTTTACCAAAACTTCAACCAACCCAAGTGTTTCTTTTCTACCCATATAACTCCTTCTTAACATCATTGCGCTCCATCTTTGCTTGTTAAACCTTCCAAGGTTATCTTGCATGTCCATGCATAATTTCTCTTATTTTCACTTGTTACTCATCACTCTTAAACTCTTAAGCTTGCTTATACATTTCTTTCCATTATCTTAATACCTTGACATTGTTCTTCATTTACCTTAACTATACTACACCCTCCTTGGACATTTCCACCTCCTTTTACTCACTTACTCACCATTATCACGATCATACGCTCTTTTACATTCCTAGTCATTTTCCTTGATGACTTACAACATCCTCCTACCTTTTTCACTTCCATCACCCAAGTCCACACATTACCATTCAACTAAACCTTACTAGTCCACCACTAACATCATCACACTTACACAAGGTTCTCAAAACTCTCATTGTCTTACTCTCTAGTTCATACCTAAATCTCCTTAAGGCATTATACACCTTTCCTTAAAATTATGCACAAGTCTTACATTCCTCATATCATGACTTTGGTGTGTTTAGTACACTCGCCAATCCTCTAATTCCTCCTAGACATCTCTAGGTCACTCTAAACCTCAAGAACTCCTTAGTTAACTCATTTCCACCCAATTTTCTTTTCATGCTCCCTAGTAAACCCTAGGGTATATTAACTCACCACTACCACTTAAACACTTTGTTTTCTACTCAAATTTCGCCATAGCTCCTCTAGTATCTTATCATGCCCAAACACATTTTCCTCATTCAACCATCTCACCACATCAAGTTCTTCTCATCATATCTCATCACCCAAACCAACTTATTCACAACAAACTCAATATATTGCAATAATCTTAAATTGCATAGCACTAAGGCTCTTAAATGACATGGCTCTTAGGCCCTTAAATGACTTAAACTTAAACACTGAATTTCCCACATATAAAAGCTTTCAACCTGCAAATACACCCATCAATCTCATAGTAGTTATAATGTTCTTAAAACTCATCTTAAACTTATATTACTAACTCATTTCCTTTGGCTCCTTAGTCACAAGTTCTCAAGCTTATTTAAGTTCTTTTCCTTAGGTTACATAACCCATTACCTAATGTAAGACCTAGGCTACATTGGTACCCATATAAAACTCATTCCTTAATCTTAACCCACCATTAGGTAAGCAATTTACCTTGTTTTCTCAAGCTTATCTTAACTTCCTCCTTAGACCTTCTTCTTGAATGAATCTCGGCCACCACTTAAACTTCCTTTGCCAATGTTCTAACCAATATTCAATGACTCACATGAGCACTAAGCAATACACTAACCTCAAGGAATAAAAACCTAGGTTAGAAATGTGTTCTAAGGCATAAAAGTGGATGATTACCTTTGAAGTCTCAAGATAGACTTTGGCATTGAATGAAATAGGACCTCCACTAGTCCTTGGTGAATAAATCAAGCTAGAAACAAGGCAAAAAACAAGGCCCCATGAGTAGAAATTTTCGGCCATGTAGAAGAAATGATGGAAACATGGTTTTTCTTACATTTTCTTTACCTTAAGAGAATGGAGAAGCTAATGAGCTCTTCAAACTTGATTTTCCTCCATCAATGGAGTTTCCTCTTGGCACCAAAATGGAGCTTTGAAAGATTTGAAAAGATAGAAAGATAGGTCTTGGCCTAACTAAGAGAAATATGTGTTTAGTTTTTGATTTGGAGCTAAAATGAGTAAGTTGTTGCCAAAGCAAGGTGGAGCAACAATGGAGGCTTCTCTTACGTGAATGGAGAAGAGAGGAAGTGAAGAAAACCGTGTGAAGAGGAGGAATGAAGAGACAGAAGAAGAAAGGTAAGCTAATATAAGATATTTGCTTTAATAAAGCAAATAGTACTCTTTTTACTTATCTCTTCTTTTCTTCCTTATTTGATAAAGTCTATGGTGACTCACCCTTAGAAAACCAGCCCCCTCATTATAACCAAGATATTTATGGTCTTTTTTGACCAACTAATTGACTTAAGTTGATTAAAACTTAAACTAGTCACTATTTGGCACTATTCACTAATCAGTGCACATATTTCTGAAATTTTTGATTTCCCATTGATTTAGACCTCCTAATGTGATACTAATTAGTACACATGTTGATTAAAGAGTAATGATGGACATTTAGCCACTCAAAACTCAATTCTAAGACAATTTCTCAAAAATGTGCTTTAAGACTTCTTAAAGCACATCTTGTGTTTTAACTTGTTTTCAAGCTTGGTTTTCTTTGCTAATTGATTTAAAATGTCCATTAGCATATTACTAAAGTCTTATAATGGTATTTGGGTGCTAATCAAAGTCACTCCAAGCTTAGAGCACGTTTTTGCCCTGATTGCCCTTAAGGCACTTTCTTGTGTTTTCCTTGGTTTAAATTGTCTACCAATCTTTCTAAGGCATATTTTAGCCTTACTACATCATGATTTGATGTTTACTTAGCATACTTAGGTTTGGGGTATTTCAGTAACATTACATGTAACATTCATTATTACATGAAATAATGAACTTACGAACATGAATTAAGGGAGAAATCAAAGAATAAAATTGGTGAACAATGTAATACGTGTCATCACATAAAATGATGACATTAAAGTATTTAAGTGATAAATTAAGCGATAAAGTTATATTAGCATTTAGTATATACTATTACATGAAACAACAATACAAATAAATAAAACACGAGCTTGACAATTTATTTAACAACTAACTATTAATAGGGGTCAAAATAACTAGTTAGAAGAACAAATTATGTCAAAATTGGCCCAATTGACCGAATGGGCCAACCAGGCCCGCTTCCCTTTCTTGAATTCGGTAGCCCATTAAAAAAAAAATATAGAGAGGCCAGCCGAGCCGACCATCTTCATTCCCTTCCTTCCTTTCTCGTATCACCCAGGGTAATCTTTCCCAACCCTGACCTCTAATCTCCAATCTAACCTAACCCTATTTTCTATCTTTCTATCTTCTTTCTTCTGTTCTGGAAACCGCCGCCTCCCTCTTCTATTTTCTCTCACGGTAAGTTACAACCCTAACTTCCCTTCTATCTTCTTCTTCTTGCTCGAAAACACCACCGCCCCACTCCCTCTTCTTTATCACGTTTCTTCTACTCTTCTTCGGTAAGACTAATTTCGATCATCCGGAACAAGATTCATATCCTCTGGTGAAGCAAGCGAAAAACTGCGCCTCTCTTATTCTCCTTTCTTCCGGTGCCATCTCCCTCACTTTCCTCTCCGATCTTGAACCCGATAACAAGGTAAATCTACACATAATTTTGGTTTCCTCTTCTCAACAAAGATTTGAAACTCGTTTCCTTTATTTTCTTCTCTTATACTCGAATTCTCGGAGAAGAAAACAGATCCAAGACCAAGGCCAGTCAAGGCGGAGCCGAGGAGGAAAAATCGGGAGGCAAGGCTGCGTTTTGGCGTGCCAAGAACGAGGTATACCATCGAAACAAATGAAGAAAATTTTAGGTTAGGGTTCTGTTCGAATTCAAAATTTCTAGATTATTCTATAACTTCTTATGAACTTTCATTTCCCAAAGAACCATGGATCTGTCAAGACTTGTGGACTTGTGATTTTTTTTAAAATCTGGACATTCGAGTTTTGGTTTCTGGTCTCTAGTAATCTACTGATTTTCTGTTTATATGTGGTGATAATCTGCGAATTAGGACCCTAGGAAATAGAGCAAGGTTTTGAAAATTAGAAGAGAAATTTTTGTTGTGTTGAAATCGTAATTATCATAATAACTTAGCTAGGGTTTCGATTTAAATTAGGGCCCTGAAAATATTATTTGACTTCTGAGTTTAAGCTGTTAATTTGAGATTAGGGTTTTAAATTATATGGATTAGGGTTATTGACTAAAATGGGATACAAATAAAAATTTAGGCTTGATTGAAGCATTAAGATTCTGGAAATTTAGAAATTAGTGTTTCTGATTGATTTGGGTAATCTGGAAATTGGGGTTCGATTTAGGGTGTGGTTACCGGTTAAGGGTTTTGAAGAAAAAAAAATTAATTAATTAATTAATTAGGGTTTAGAATTAGGGTATATTTTGAAATTGTGTCAAAACGACAACTAGGGTTTGTAGATTGAAAAATTGAGTTTCTGGAATCAGTTTAGGGTTTTGGGGTTAAAATGTAAATCAGAGAAAATTATGAGTGTAAAGTATAAATGTGGAAAGTCTAGGGTGTAAATGTAATTTTGAAAAGGTTAGGGGTGAAATAGTATTCTGGAAGTTTAGGGCCGAATTAGTAAAAATTTATAGAGTTAGGGCAAACTAGAAATTCTAGAAATCTTTGGGGTGTTTTCATAAATTCCAAAAATGTAGTGTCAGAAATAAAAATCTGGAATTAAATGGGCTAGTCATACCTGGACCCTCGTCAAACCGGTAGCAAGTCATGTTAGTTGGGCTTACAAAAAAAAATATAAATAATAATAGAATAACAAAAGAAATCTGTTCAGCTGAAGTTGAATTGGGCCCGAATGGGGATAGCAAAGAAATTAGTTTAGGCTGAAATTCAGCTGGGCTTAGATAAATCAGCCTGCCCACTGCGATAACAACAGAAAAAAAAATTAAATTGGGTTAAGAATTTATCAAAACCAAAATGGGTTGTAGGAAACATAACCAAGCTAGAAATTTTGGCTGGGGTATATAAAACTCAATTGGGCTTTAGTCACGAAAAGGAAGTTACGTTAAGGTTTTGGAAAAAATGAGGTGGATTAAATCTGTTAGACAATAAAAATCTGTTAAAATTTGAGTTAGGATTTTTGGTTAGAAATAATCTAACTTAATTCTTGTAGTGGGCTTAGGCCCAGAATATGGAGTAGATATATTACAGAAATATTAGGGTCAATCCTAAATAAATATACATAGTCTTAATTAAGTTAGTAAAAAACAAATGAGCTAACTAAAATAAAACGTGAGAGAAAGTTAGTGGATTTATAACCTAGTAAATTTATGACTTAGTTAACTCAGGCCAACATCTAAGTTGTGGCCCAACCTCAACTAAATAACATCTAATAGGCCTTATATCAATAATAATCTATGCCGAAGAAAACGTAGGTAAATAATCATGAGGAAACCAAGCGAGACTTAGCAAGCAATAAAACCTTAAGAAAATAAAACACACACACGCATACAAGTGTAACTTAGTGGGTTAGACTAAAATAAGGTGTTACTAAATTCGAGTAACCTCCGAATTAGGAATAAACTTGAAGTTTGAGTTTATGGACTAGTTATGGATGATTGTAAATCGCTTAGACTATGATATAAGTTCTGGTAAAGAAAGCTAAGAATTGGTGAATGGTTATTTTGTTCAAATAAAATAGGATTTTATTTGGGTCAAATTAAATACATTTCAAGTTAAATACAATTTTATTACAGAGTACATGTATCCGATTAAATCAACCTCACACAATTAAGCTATAAAATATAACTTAAGGAGCGAATATTCATAGGAGAATCTCGGTAGTAATAATTACAGATTCCTTACTACTAGTTTGGTGGAACAGACAAGAAATGGGCTATATTACTTGAAGTAGGAAGAATACCCAATGAATAATAATGATGAAGATGAGGAATTAATAATAAGTTTCTCTCATACTCTAGGATTCAGGAAATGGGAAGCTCATGACAAGTTGTGGATGACGGTATACTCATGGTTAGGACATTATATAAAGCTGCATATACCAGGTACGTTTGTGTGATCCGAATGGCCTGAAGGTTACCTCGGGTCCGGATAAATTGTGTGTTGTGTGACAAGATATGGGTGTTTAATTTTCTGCACTATTATATGCTGATTATATATAGCATGTTGAACTGTGATGGTGTCTCTAATGATTTTTACCATATGATATGATATCACAATGAAATCCTTGTGATTATTTGAATGAGAATGAACTGTATGCCAATTGAGTACTCTAACTGGATAGAGATACATATGGTACCAAAATATATACATTACGAGAATGTGTTACCACTGAGTAGCTTGGAAAGAAATGTAACATGATGTTACATTACTATGAGATGAAAAGTTTTGTTATGTTGTTTATGGTCTACCTTCCTAAGAATGATTTTAGGAAGAATTTGGAATGACCTTTATAAGGCACTAACTATGATTTATATGATCTGTGTTTTATATGTATGACTACCCTAACCAGTACTTGGCTAACGGGGTAGAATGGGGTTTATGAGAGTAGCCTAGGAACAAGAATACCTACGGGGTTCTTGGTCGCGTGTTATGGTGCACCGAGTGGATGACGACTAACTATTCCACTCAAATAATGGTATTGGAATTGGTAAAGGAATTAGTATGATGAGTGGATGACGACAAACTGGTTCACCCATATATTGGTAATGGTATGGTGAGCAGATGACGACCAACTGGTCTGCTCAGATGTTGGTATGATTCAACGAGGCCGATGTGCTCGTTGACTTGGTAAGAGCCACTGCCCAGGTTGACCCACCTCAGAATAGGGTACATGTCACTTCATAACACGTGACATGGGTGAAATTATGTGAGGACACGCGCGATGGGAAATTGGAGGTCTCTAACTTAGCTAACAATTGCCAGATGGCACTAACAACGATTGCCTTGTTTGAACTAGTGTGTGAAACCTGAATATGTTGGTTAAGTTATGCCTTATTATGTTATATGATATATTTTGTTGCTATATTTAAATTATTATGTTGAAGCATGATTGTTATATGTTTATAAACCGGAATTTTGCATGAAATGAACCTGCATGCTCACTTGGCAAATACCTAGGTTAATTCTGAGGGTTCAGGAAGATTACATGATAACATACTCAGTAGCTGGGCTGACCCCTCCAGCAATGTTTTTTTTTTCAGGTAGTACATTGGCTACTCCATGGCGAAGAGCGGGCCGGGGTAGGTTTATATTTTGGGTTATGATAGGTTTGGGCTAAGCCCTAAGCAGTAGAGTCGCTCACAGTTGTAGTGAAGATTTAATTTAGACGATTCTTGGTAAGCTATCTCTATCATCGCAACGTTTTGGTTGGTTGTTGGTTTGGACCTTGTCACGTGTGTGGGCACGTGGCAGCGGTAACATCTCTTTTTGGCGCATGTGCATATTAGACTTCTGTTGTAACCACTCGAATTGTTGTATATATATCAGGTGATGTTTAGGTATTAATCATGTTTATAAGTAAGGGATGTTACAGTCTGGGTACTCTTCAACTGGAAGAACATTGTATCGATGAAGGATTTAAAACTTTTAGGTATGAAATCTCACAATTATCATGTACTGATGTTACATCTTCTTCCAGTCGCAATCCGAGGGATATTGCCATCTGATGTCAGAAATGTTTTAACTCGGTTATGTTTCTTTTTCAACACTGTTTGCTCCAGGGCAATTGACGTAACCTCTCTAGATGATCTACAACGTGAAATTATTGTCACATTATGTCAACTTGAGATGTATTTCCCACCATATTTCTTTGACATAATGGTGCATCTAATTGTGCACATCGTTAGAGAGATACAGTTCTGTGGTCCGGTATACTTACGGTACATGTACCCTTTTGAACGGTACATGGGTATTCTGAAAAGTAGAATGAAGAATAGGTATCGACCAGAGGGTAGCATTGTTGAAGCAACAGTAACTGAGGATGTCACAGAATTTGTGACCGATTATTTGAGCGAGGCAGAGTCAATTGGTATCCCAAAACCACGACACTATGGCAGGTTTAAGAGTAAAGGTGTCATTGGTAGAAAGATCGTGCAAGTTTCATGTCAACTTATTCATCAAGCACATTTGTTTATCTTAAAACATCTTGAGGTTGTTGAACCTTATTTCGAAACCCATATGGTTGAGTTAAGGCATCAAAATCCTTTGAAAGACCACATTTGGCTAACAAAGGAACAAAACCGAGTTTTTATCCAATGGTTCAAAGATCAAGTGTTGAAATTATCATCATCAGATCCAGAAGCTGTAAGTGAAGAGATCAGATGTTTGGCAATCGGACCTGAAACTAATATTACATCATTTGAGGTGTATGATATTAGTGGGTATACATACTACACTGCACGCCAAGATGTCAAATCGATAAACTAGAATAGTGGGGTAAAAATTGAAGCTGCTGCCACTGAGTACCACAGCGGTAACCGATCTCAACCAGTTAGTAACTCTAGTTGGTATTATGGTGTCATCGAGGACATCTAGGAACTAGACTACGACATTGATTCCTTTCTGTTGTTCCGGTGCAAGTGGGTGGACAACCGACGCGGGTACCAAAATGATGGAGGGCTTACCTTGGTTGATCTTTCACGCGTCGGTTATAAGGATGATCAATTTGTTTTGGGAAAGGATTGCGAACAAGTGTGATATGTTGAGCATCCGAAAGACTGTAGATGGTCTGTTGTTCTTCCAGGAAGAAGGCCGGTTGTAATCGAAAATGAAAATGAGGATAACGATGACAATGAAACGGTAGAGGAAATATCCTTGTTTCCTACAAGATTACCAGATTCGATTGATGTTACCGAAAACGATTTGCTCTACGCACGATCAGACCATGATGAGGGTGTTTGGGTAGAAAATATGAAATGATTTATGTTTTCGTGTCAGGTAATGTTGTTAGTAGAATATAGACTGTAATGTCATCTTAACTGTTATTGTTATGCTTCATAGTATTTATGTTAATTTATATAATGACTTTATCTGATGAAAATGCTATATTATTTTTTTGCAGTGGATGATCACCCTATGGATGACCCCGTTGGACAGTTTCTCTTGATTGGAGAAGATGAGCCACAACAGCAGAGACCATGTAAGCGGGTCATAAGAGGAAAGAAAAAGAACGCCCAGGTAGTTGTACGCGAGACTGAGGCTGGCCCTTCACAGCAAACCGAAGAGCCGCTAGTTGTCCCACCAGAGGTCAAGAAGCAAAAGAAGAGAGGTCCCACACGTGGGCTGAAGGCTAACAAGGGCCCTCCTACAAAACTGGTGCAATTCAATGAGTACAACCAACCTCATGGAAATTGGAAGAATGACTTCACCGCTTACTGTAGCCATTTGGTGAAGACATATTGTAACATAAACCACAACTGGAAGCAAGTGCCTCAAGCGTTGAAGGATATTATGTTTGAGTGTCTTCAGGTAAATCTCTACATTATTACTATGATCTTTTGTGAAATAATAGAATATTTATGTTTACTTTACTAACTGAATGATCATGTATGTAGTCTCGTTTCTCTCGGATCCCACACTTAAAAAGTGTGCTATCATCGATGTCGAAACAGTTCCGGGACCACAAGAATAAGTTGGCTGACAAGTACATCTACAAGATGCCTGATCTAGAAGATCCAGATGCTCCAGATCATGGTCTCGGCGGTGAGAGACCACCATGGGTGGTTTACGAGGGCATCACTGAAGAGCAATGGGTCCAATTTGTTGAGTCACGTCACACACCGGAGTTCCAGGTGCACTTTATTGTCATACATACATAAATTACTCTTAATGTCTTATGTTTTTTTGTGTTCAATTTCACTAAACATGATCATATTAATTTGTGCAGGCTTTCCGTGCGCAACAACAAGAAAATGCTAAGAAGAATCTATACCCTCACCACTTAGGTGGAAAAGGTATTGCTCAAAGGGTACCAGAATGGGAGCAAAAGGGATATCTTCCCACGGATGGCTCATTAGATACCAATGGCAGAAGAATGAAAGTGTGGGAGTTAAGCCACATTCCGAAGAACTCTACTCCCGAAAATCCTCAATACGATGAAGCCACGAGAGTAGTTATTACTCAAATGGTAAGTGATATCATTTCATTTTTAGTCAAACTGTTCATTTCATTTGTATATGAACTTATGTTAAACTAATAATTGTATTTGTGTGTTGTATTAGGGTGAATTAAGCTCTCAGCTCACCCAGGGCACCAGGACCTCACAGAGGAATGATGATCCTCTTACACACGCTCTTGGTAAGAAGGATCATCCAGGGCGTGCCATTGGGTTTGGTGGGCACGTTGGTATCCGCCAGGCATTTGGTGTACCCGGGTCCAGAAGTGCACAGGGAAGGACGATTAGCTACGAGGAGCACCTGATAGCGATGGCTGAGATGGAGCAGAGGATTCACCAGAGCGTCGATGAGAGGATCGCTAAGGCTATGTCAAGGCTACAGTCATAGAAGCATTGCAGCCAAGAGGTTTCTCGACCACCAGTTGAGTCACCCATTCAGCAGCAGAGTGCACCGGTAGTGGGAAGTAGTGTCCACTCGGCTGAGCCATTTCCCAATGCATCTCTAAAGGTTAGACCAACATTTCAATTGAGTACATGACGATTAAGATTTTTCACTTGATCACTAATATCATCATAGAACAAGGAATTCACAATTTTTATCTAAACAAGTACCACATAACATTTAGGCACCCACTGAGTGCATGTTGTTTTTACAAATTGGAGAAGATGAGGTCATGGTGGCATGGGGAAAACTTTTCCCTTCAGTTCCAAGTGATATTGTGCACGGTGAACCACTCCGACAGTACCATGCACAAGTACTTCTGGACGACTTTGTTGCAGAGCATGGTGACGTCCATTTACCGGTGCCGATCCCACAAAGACCTACCTTACGTTCCACACAAACTGTGACAGTGCAATGGCCAGTACGATTGGTCAAACTCCCTGGGCAGGTATTTACTCTTAACCGTTGTTTTAAAACTATTGATGTACCACTTTGCATCCATATACTTAATTAGTTAATATCATAGGATATGAGCCGACCAAAGACTGATAATGGAAAAGGAAAAAGAATTACTGCACCTGTTCAATCAATGGCAGCCACACATTTCGTGCTTAGACTTGATTTGGTGGAGAAAAGAATATTAGCCTGCTTGTCGACTAGTATGAAGATTCTGCACTCATCGTTGTTGCTGCTACCACCTCATTGTGATTCCCTCACCGTGGAAGATCACGAGAGGATATTTCACCATCAAGTTCAAGCAGGAGATACACATCGATTTGAGATATATATGTCTGACTTCCAGGAGTGTTTCACGAGGGATTGGTTGAATGTGTCGATTATCAAGTCAGCCATCATGTGAGTGACTTCTACCTTTTATATTTTGAATGCATTGATTGGTGATGAATTAGATGTTTGAATAAAAAGTTAATAACTAATGATATTGTCTTCATGGTGTAGGCATGTGCATAATAAGGCGATCAATGTCTATGAAGATAACAGATTCAGATTCCTGTGTCCTGCTATGTGCTGTGAAGTCCAAATAACAAGTGACGTGGAAGGCCTTATGCAATATCTGACGAATGCCATCTTTGAATGTGCTGACAAGTCATTTATTATGCTGTCATATCATTCAGGGTATGATATTTGACTATTTCTCTTAGTATTATCTAAATCATATAGTTTGTGTCAGTTGTTTAATGATTTCAACACATTGTGTAATTTGTGGACAGTCGACACTGGTCATTGCTTGTGCTGGTGATGCAGTACCCACGAGTCTTGCAATTTGACTCACTTGGTAAGGGTGTCAAGAGACCGAAGATCGCCAACGCAATACTGAGGTAATTAGTTTGTTATCTTAAACAATAATTGTTATTACTTAAAATTAATTGTTTCAAAACTTGCTACTGATGCTTAAAACTATATTGCTGATGTATATAGTTCCATGAGAGCTGCATTCATGACAATGAATAAAACATTGAAGAGTAACATCCCTTGGAACATTGTCAAGGTACTCTCTTAATTGATAAATTTGTGTGATAATGTTTAAACTAGTTTATAACTGTCACTATGTGTGTTTGTAGTGTCCAGTGCAGCCTGGGGGTTCAGAATGTGGATACTATGTCATGAGATTTATGAATGACATAGTAAGAGCGTCGAACCTTTTACCAGAACACTCGTTAGACAAGGTAACATTCTTTGAAAGTTTCAGTTATGCTCTTTCCATGTTGTTAGTCTTGTACGTTTTAGATTAATGTTCATTTTTTTCAAGGCTTACGAAGAATTGCTCCAAGGTGGTCAATATGTCGATGCTCAAATTGTTGAGATTCTTGAGGAATGGTCGGAGTTCATCTGACAAGTTTAATGAATTGTTGATGATCATGAAGTTGTTTTGTGAACTTTTTCGATATGTAATTGTAATTCTATACACTTGTGGATGGTGTAATGGTAGATTTGAATTGTGATGAAAGTGTGTAATTAAGTGTAATTGTATTGGTTTGTTTACTCTCAAATTGCATTGATTTGAATTGTGCTGGAGCTCCCTGTGTGTAACACCCCTACCGCTAATACCGTCATTACCGTCCAATCTCCTCATACTTCCATACTCACACAACGGATACATACTTACACAACGGTGGGTGATACAATGTCGTTAGCCACCCACGTGACTAACAAGGCTTACTACTACTTACAGCATCGGTCTGATGGACCGGAATACCCGAGTACTACACAACTACCATACATACTCCCATTACCAACAAGGTAATACAATGCTCCATTCCATACAATACTCCATAATACAATACATTACAATACGATATACCGAGTTTCCTAAGATCCAATTACAAATACAACAATTCTTTCAAGTTTATACATACTCATTAAGAGTCTAGCATCTACCCATTCTCACAACCACATACTTTCCAATACATATGGTGTACCCCTTGGTACACTTCTACATCAAAGGCTACCCCCATTACAATTCTCTACTATCTACCATTCTTTTCTAGCTATCTAAGTATAGCCGCCGGTCTCTCACTAGGACCATAACTGCTTCGGGTACCTGTACAATAAAAACAATGCCCCAAGGGGCTCAGCTTACGCTGCATATGACTTCCACATACCCCGCGTACTAGCGAGGGTACGCCGACTACTTAGGTCGAATACATGCGATTCATTTTATTCATACATACATACATGCTTTCATTCATAATACTACAATACTGCACAAAGAATACATGCATACACTTCAATACATACCAGGAAGACAATACAAGTCAACCATACTTTCTTACCTTTACAGAAATACGCTTACACAATACATACTCACTGCTTGTTAGCTTCATTTACCGACCTGCGTTAATCGGGTGGTTATTACTCTTTTACTCAAGGTCAATGACTTACACTAGCCAAGACCATTACTCATACATACTTTACTTACTTACTTACTCAAGTCAAGTCGTGGTGACCTCCGGGCAAGGACTACACCGTCCCACCACCGGGCTTTACTGTGGCTCACCAATCTAGGATGCTACCCATTTAAGGGGTTTGGTCCATAGAAAGGATTCAGGCCAGGAATCGGATCCAACCTCTTGTGTCTCCTCATCCTCACGCGTGGCCGAAACTATATCGGACTTCTACGCATTCCAATTTACTCATACTTAAGTTAGGAGTTAGGTAGTTAGGAATTAGTAGAAGTCATTCCATACATACCAAGGAATAATACACTACACACGTACACATCCATACCCAGGTATAATACACTACACAAGTACACTACAAGGTACATATACACTTCATCCTCATCCATTCATTTCTAATTATACAAACTAAATGTTCAAGACAATATAACAAGAACAAATATAATACAAGCACAAGTAAGTGCATTAAAGTCCGACTCATGCATTTATCTTATTTAGGTGATCTAATAGCACACAAATCGGGGTAACCAGGTTAGGATACAGAGCATGAAGAAATCATACCTTTCACCGGGATTTACTTTACCGGGTGTTCCCTTGTTCCTTAGTTCACTCTCGTTCCTCGAGTCTATCCTCGAACCAATGACTACATGCCAAATGATTCTATTAATACTAAGCATTACGGTACATACATAATTACTACTCCGTACTTACCCCGTTATCCCATTATTTCGGTTTAACTTAATGTCCTTACACTTACAACTTTCTTAATTACTTCTCAAACTTGTTTACACTTCTTAGGGCCTTTAAAGGTCACCAAAAAAGGCCTTAACAACTTCTAAAACCATTACCAATCAATCCCCCATCATTTAAAGCCTAAAAATCACATTCAGCAACAATTTAGGGGTGGTCCAGGACTTGGTCCGGACCCAAGGTCCTGGACCATTCACAAAATGTACTCTCGGCTATATTTTCATTGTGGTCCGGGACTTGGTCCAAGTCCCGGACCAATGCCAGTTTCTACTCTTGAAGTGTTTTTCAGTGCGGTCCGAGACTTGGTACATATCCTAGGTCCCGGGCCCTGCTAAAAACTGCTACTAGGATGATTTTTCAACCCCAAATCAACCCTTAATCCACCTCCAATCATTCCATAACCTTTCCACATGTTTTATACATGTTTAAACACACTTAAACACTCACTAAAACTCCTTAAATCCATGGTCCAATACTTACTCAACTTCTTGCTCAATTTCTACAAATTTTCATTCTCATTTTCACATTTTGCACACTTGTGCATTCCTACACCTCTCTTTGTATTTTACACTTCCTCTTAACTTCATTTTACCATCCCAATTCATTCCCAAGCAATACACTATCTATACCCAAGTCCAACACTCATTTTACTAAATCTTGCACACTAATTTCTCCTAGCTTCTCCATTGCATTTCAACACTTCTTGCTACAGATTTTACATCCTTTCATTCTCATACTACAACTACTACTCCATGGTTACTAAACATCCTTACTCAATCCAATACATACCTTGGTTCTCCCATTCACAAGTCATCCAAAAATGCACATTTCCTACTAAATTTTGCCATAGTTTACCTACAATTCTAACTTATCCACATATTTCCATCATCACCAAAATCATTCCTAAACTAGCCACACCCATACAAGGGTCCTACCAGCACTCAAAAATATCAATCCATCAATACTTCCTCAAACAACAATACTAATACACATACACAATTTATTTGGCTCTAAGGCCTACAATTCAAATACTAGCTCACAAATACTCAAACTTCCATAAACTACAATACTAATGCAATACTTTGGGTTCTTTAATTAGTTTACCCATTCCCATTACTCTAATGCATTAAAACTTAGCATCAAGAAGGATCTCTTTCCTTAAGCTCTTAATTCTTTTTTCTTTTCCAATTCTCCTCCTTCTCTCTTCTTACACAAAATCGGTCATATGGGGGATGGAGTTGCCAAACTCCATCCCAACACCCGATTTGCATAAAAAGAATATAATTAAACTTCTAATCCTTTAGAATAACACTAATCCAAGGAAAGGTTTAAATTATCATAAGTTAGGGTTTACCTTTAGGAACTTCCAAGAGGGGTTTTAGCCCTTGGTTCAAGACGATGATCCCACCACCATTGCAAGGTTGGAATTATGCTCAAAAGAGAGAGAAAAATAGAGCATTACAAAAGGGGGAAAAATTGGTTACAAAGGATAATGGAGGAAACTTGAGTTTTTCATGGAGATTTTTACCTTAATGGAGAGAGGAGTCTCCAAGCTTTACATTGATGCCATTTTCTCTTCAAATGGGGAAAACCCATGGAGATGAACTTCCTCATTTTTGAATTTTGAAAAGAGAGAATGGTAGAGGGATACCATGGATGGTTGTTGAAGCTCCAAAATCACCAGCCACAAGGGGAGAAGGAGAGAGAATCGGCTGGGAGAGAAGGAAGGAAGGAGAGAGATGAGGGAAATGAGAGGTGAGAGAAAAGTAAGTTGCTTTTTACCTTTTATTCTCTTTTTGCTTTTTGACTGTTTATTTAATTTGCTAGTGTGTGTGTGAGGGGGTTAATTAGCTCCTAAAAAACTGGCCCCCACATTACTACTAGTTGCAGCGTTTTTCGTCATTTACAGAAAACACTCGTTAATTTACCCGGTTAGGGTACTATTCACTAACCGGGCCCGTTTTCCGGAATTTTCTCGTTTCTTTAATTTTATTGGTTATTAAGCTTCCATTAATGCTTAATTATTTTTATTTAATGATCTATAATTTTTACGGGTTCGTTTGACCACTCAAAGTCACGTTTTTAGGTTTTCTCGAAAAACGTGTGCTAAAGCTCTATTGGCGTTTTAATACATTATTTTGATCCGTTTTCTTCGTGAATCGTTCCTGTACAATAATTAGGCTTGAATAAGCCTTAGGAATCTACATAATACTATAACCAAGGTCTCGTACCTCCTATGGTTATTTAACGCTTATTTAGCGTTTTTTCTTTTGAAGCGTTTCTTCATTTCTTTTGGTTTTATTTTCCTTACCGATATATATTAGGCGTTATTAGGCCCTTATATACTTATTTGAATAATCTTAATCACTATATTTAAGTTCGGGGTACTTCACTGTGTGGATGAAGCTTTATTACAGGTCTCATTGAATCATTGAGTGTGTTGCGGTGAATATATATGCTGGGATGGAAAAAACAAAAAAAAGGGGGGGGGGGCTATTTCGGCGGTTCTTAGCTAGAACCGCCGAAATAGCCCCCTTTACCTTCTGGAATTGACCGATCATGGGACCGACCATGAGTCTATCTCGGCGGTTGTGAGCTAAGAACCGCCGAGATAGACGTCGTTAGATGTTGATTTGGACACCCACCTATTTCGGTGGTTTTTTTACAACCGCGGAAATAGATACACCTATCTCGGCGGTTGTACAACCGCCGAGATAGGTGCTCATACCTATTTCGGCGGTGCTCATTTCGGCAGTTTACAACCGCCGAAATAGGCAACTTGGAACCGCCGAAATAGGCCATTTTTCTACTAGTGAGGCTCAATTTCAAATTTCCACAAACATTATCACCCGAAATTCAACATTTAATGGCATCAAAGAAGCGTATTATTTATAACCTAAAATAAACAAAAACTAGTGACCGAAAGTAATAACGGAAGGTCACTATTGTAGAAGCTCATGAATTGAAGAATAGCAAGAAAGAATTCCAGAAAAAGAGAATGAAGAGTGAGCAATGAACTAAGAAGTTATTAACTCAATGAATGAATTCTCGTTATACTGATCAAGAGTAACTAGAGTACATGTCGACTTATTTATAGAATAAGAGAGAGAATTAAGAGACAGCTCATCAATCTAATAGATTGTTATAACAAACATGAGTAACTACTAACAACTAATTTTGTTTACTCTTGACATTCCCTTCAAGCTGAGCATGAGTGGATTGGATGCCAAGCTTGACTCGATTGAACAGCAAAGGATTGAAAGTGAGAGCTTTTATGAAGATGTGTGCCTGATGTGAAGAAAGAATATACTTGGTGATGAGAGAGCCATGGACTATCTTTTCTCTCACGAAAAGATAGTCGAGCTCTATATGCTTTGTTTGTGCGTGTAGACTAGGTTTGCAGCAAGATGGAGTGCACTTTGGTTGTCATAGAACAATACTAGACTAGTAGACTGAGAGACTCCTATATCACAAAGGATGTATTCAACCCATGTGAGTTCTAATGTTGCTGAGGCAAGTGTCCTATATTCCGGCTCTGCACTTGATCTAGAGACAGTTGGATACTTCTTCAAGGCCCAAGAAATACAATTTGAGCCTAAAAACATAAAATACCCTGTTGTAGATCTTCGAGTAAGCTCACATCTTGCACAATCAGCATCTGAGTACCCTACCAGGTTTAAAGTTGTTTGAGGTGTAAAGAGAATACCCAGGTTATGTGTTCCTGACAGATATCAAAATATTCCTTTTAGAGCTTGTTGATGTATGGCCTTGGGTTGATGCATATGCTGGCATGATACATTAACTACGTGTGCAATATCTGCATGAGTTAAAGTAACATACTGAAGGGCACCCACGAGGCTTCTATAAGTTGCAGAATCAACATCAGAGTAATATGAATGGCTAGATTCTTGTTTCTGAGTGATAGGTGTGCGGATAGGCTTGACATTTTCCATCTATGCTTTCTTCAGCAGATCTTTGATATACTTGGATTGGTTTAGAAACAAACCTTAAGGAGTGAAGGTAGCTTCTATTCCCCGAAAATAACTCAGACTACCCAAATCCTTTAAGGCACAACCACACTTCAGAGAGGCAATTATCTCATGTAGCAGACCAGAACAACTTCCAGTGATTATTATATCATCAACATAAACCAAATAAGAATAGTTCCATGAAAAGAATGTAGGAAAAATATTATAGTATCTGGCCTACTACACTTGAAACCAAGTTGAAACATAAGAGAGCTTAATTTCTGAAACCATGCTCTTGGTGACTGCCTTAACCATACAAGGACTTTGGTAGATGACATACATAATCCTTATTTTTAGTGTCTTGGAAACTAGGAGGTTGATCCATGTACACAACTTCATTCAATTCGCCAAGTAAAAAGGCATTCTTTACATCCAGCTGATGAATTTCCCAATTCTTACAGAGAGAAAGATTCTTATTGTGGCACACTTCACAACAGGGCTGAAGGATTCACCAAAATCAACTCCATCTACCTGATGAAAACCTTTTGCTACTAGCCTAGCTTTTTAGCACTCGATTGTGCCATCTAGTTTCCTTTTGATACGAAAAACCCACTTACAACCGATGACATTCATGTGGGGTAGTTTAGGTACTAGATTCCAAGTGTTATTATTACAAAGAGCTTCCATTTCTTTCGTCATAGCAGTGACACACTGCTGATGTTGAAAAGCTTCCTTTATAGTTCGTGGTTCCTACTCTGGTTCTTCAGTGCAAATTAACACAGTTCTGCTCTTTGAACTTGTTACCATAGGGTGTGTGTTTAGATCAGTTAGATTTGGTAATACTGGTAAATAACAACAAGATCTATATCAGATAATGTAGAGTAGGAGGAGGCAGTAACATCATTGTTACTAGTAGAAGAGGAAGACACAGACAGTGTTTCTGTAGCAGGAGTCTGGGTTATTTGTGGAGTTGACTCATAATGGCTAGTTGAGACATGAGAATTAGGCAGTAGTTCAGGTTCAGGGTTGGGAGGGTGGTTTGTCGAGGGAGTTGGATTAAGAAGAAGTGTTTTAAGTTTGGGGTTGGGAGGGTGATTTGTTGAGGAGCTAGATTGAGAAGATTAAAGGCATTAAGGTTGGGTGGAGATGGATGAAGATTTGGAGCTGAACTTTGGGAGGTAGGAGATTCTGATGATGCAGGTAAAATAGTTTCATCTGGTGACTAGTTGTCTTTAGTTTGGGTAAACATTTCAAATGTAGTGATGAACAGATTTACTATCTGTTTGTGAAGAGGATGATGTTTTGAGATAAGGAAACACCTTCTCATCAAATACAACATGTCGTGAAATATAGACTTTGCAAGTTTCAGAATGATAGCAACGAAAACCTTGTGAAGATTGCTATATCTGATGAATACACAAGGCAAGATCTTGGTTGCAGTTTATGAGTACTGTTATATCTCAGGAGAGGAAAACAACTACATCCAAAGATTTGTAAACTGGCATAATCAGGATCTTTTTAAAACACCAAAGAGAAAGGAACCTTAAACTTCAATGGTGCATATGGAAGTCTGTTGATTAAGAACACAACTGTCATGAATGCTTCCACCCAAAGAAATGTAGGCATTCATGCATTCAAAAGTAACGCAAGACCTATTTCTACAATGTGTCCGTGCTTACGCTCAGCCACACCGATCGACAGTAAGTTGCCTTGACCTTCTCTGACCTGGCTGTCATTTACATTATCTCCTTCTCTAGCTTCATAATCTTCAAGTGCAGTAACAAATTGCTCCAGGCTCGAATAAGGAGCTTTGCTCAACATTATTGAGCGTAATATCTTGTATTTGACCCCCAGCCTTGTGCCAGAGTAACGACTTTGTCTTCATTAGTGATTGGATGGCCAATCGCAGTAAGGTTGTCACAGATTGATTTGAAATCCTTAACATACTTCTTAACAGGCTGCATATCCCCAAGGTTTAGAGATCGTAGCCGATTCTTAAGTTGAAATTCTCCGTCCTTCGTCGACTGGAGAAACTCGCTATTTAGCTCTTCCCAGATCTTTCTTAATGTATTGCATCCTATGGTAAGTGAGATGCAATCTTCTGATAGTGTGGCAAGAAGCCACATTCTGAGCAGCGCATCCACTTCCTTTCACTTCTTGTAATCTGGATTGTCAGATTCAACGTCTTCCTTGGTGACCTTCTGGCTAGGTATCGAATCTTTCTCTATCATTTCAACCACACCGACAGGTTCAAACAAGTTTAACATCTGAGTTTGCCAGCTGAGATAGTTCTGCTCGCCTTACAATTTGATCCTCTATATGGCGAACAGTTGATGTATATTCAAGGAAGACAACTTCCAATCTTACAGAGTCATGGTAAGTTGAATTCTTAGTAGTGCACAGTGGATATAGAGCAGTGAAGCTCTGATACCATGTAGAAGCTCAAGAATTAAAGAATAGCAAGAAAGAATTCTAGAAATAGAGAATGAAGACTGAGCAATGAACTGAGAAGTTATTGACTCAATGAATGAATTCTCGTTATACTAAACATGAGTAACTGGAGTACATGTCAACTTATTTATAGAATAAGAGAGAGAATTGAGAGATAGCTCATCAGTCTAATAGATTGTTATAACAAACGTAAATCAGTAACTACTAACAACTAATTATGTTTACTCTTGATAACTATATACCCAGACTTTAAAAATAAAAATGTCCTCATTGTGTGACAAGGAAAAGAGTGAAAACACAGAAAATTCAGAAAAACATCCATGTTCGAAGGAAAAGACGGTAGATCATTCATAAACAAAAATAAAAATTAAAAGAAATTAAAACTAGAACTCCCCTGGATTTTGTTGTTGCTACAAGAGGAACGACCCCACACTTGAGATTTGTTGTAGAACCATCATGAGGAAGTCATCTAAATGTAAGATATCAGAAGAAACAAAGACTACAACAAGGTTATAGAGTAGCAAATGTGAAACAAGGAAAGAAACTACAAAAAGAAACTAAAACTAAAGTTAAAATCTAATGAAATATAACCCTAGGTTGCCTCCCAGCAAGCAGCCCTTCTTTGACGTCTTTGGCTAGATGTACCTCCTTCTATCAAGATACCCTAGAGGATTGATTAGCCTACTGTACCTAGCTACAGAAGCTCGGGAAGAATCAACTTGCTTTGAAGACCGGCCAACATAAAATAGTAGTTTCTTGCTCACCCTCAGAATTTAAAGTGATCGTATCGTGAGTAACTTTGATGCGAGCATCAGCTGTAGCCAAGAATGGTCTTCCAAATATGAGAGGAATGGTGAATCGGCCGCCATATCAAAGATGAAAAAGTCACATGGAAAATATAAGTGCTCTAGCTTTACCAGTATAGCTTTTGTCAACACAGCGAGGATACACAACCGAGCGGTCTGCAAGCTGATGAAGTGTCATTTGTGTAGGCTGTAGTTCTCCAATTCCAAGCTCTCAAAAACTGTGTAAGGCATGAGGCTGATCAATGCCCTAAAATCAGTAAGGCAGCGTTGAAATCAGTCTCTCCTAATCCACATGGAATAGTGAAGGTACCCGGATCTTTAAATTTCTTAGGAAAACGCTTTTGGGATGATCGCCGAACAAGTCGTAGTGAGCTGGACGGTACCCACCTCAACTAGCTTTGTCTATTTAGATAAAAGCTTCTTCAAAAATTTGGCATAGCTAGGCGCCTTTACGACCAGGTCAACAAACAAACATTAATAGACAGATGGCGAAGCAAGGTAAGGAACTTATCAAACTCGTTGTCCTCTAGCACGCTTGGTTATGTTTAGGAAAGGAACTGAAGGAAAGACGACACTATTGGTGGTGGAGACAAAGGAGATTGGGTATCTTTACATTTAGGTTCATTCTCTAACACTGGTCCCTCTGTATTCACCACCTCAGGTTCAGGAACTTTGCTCCTTCCACTCCTAGAAGTGACTGCTTTCGTTGCTAACTTTGACTGAAGCTTAAACTTCTCCTTCTCGTAATCAAAAGCAGTTTTTGAAGATGTTCTCTCTCTAACTTAACACTCCCTTTAGAATGAGGAACTTGTGCTTCAATTGTGACCATCACTTTCCTAGCATAGGAGATAGACATCGCCCAACCCATGTGAGAAGGATGATAGTGCTCAAAGTCCTCAAAGTTTTCCTTCTCTACTTCTGCCTGAACAGAAGATATTGAATGCTATACCCAAAATTTTGACCCTCGGAAGGAGTCCCGTTAGGCACGGATGCAACGAAGGGTAAACCAATCAAAAGATATGGAATCACGAATTGCTAAGGGTGTTTTTGGTATCTTCTATCTTTGCATGATTAGCTCCCGCACCTCATAACTTCCGTGACGGCTTTATCATCATAAATGGCATTTTTCGTAATTTTTGGGAATGTCTATTCTAAAAAATTAGCTTTAATACATATTAGAAGCTATTTTTTTTTAATATAAAAACCTCAAGTTTTCAAAATTTAAAAGGAAAAGTCTTTCATCATTAAATAAAAGTTGTAATTTGGTTATTAGGCCCATCCATAACCGAAAGCCTAGCAATTTTTATTTGAAGCCCGAAGCCCAAAAATTAACAGAAAATACAATTCATCTTGTTATTTTCTGTAACACCCCACCTACCACCGTACACATAACATCAAATTGTAGCGGAAAATTCAACTCATCACATTACTTTTCAATGGTGTTACACGCCGTTAACCACCCACGTGGCTAACAAGGCTAATACATGTACATTGTATCGGTCTGATGGACTAGATTCCCGAGCAACTACACAATACAATCCTTATTCCGTCTCCAACATTTATTATTACATACACTCCCACTGTACCGAGTATTTACAAACTAATGCCGATAACAATTTCGGTCTTACTACGCCTACAATGCTTACGCCATTAAATGGCTACCCATGTATAAACATCTAACCCGTCCTACTCTCGAACGGCTTTCAGCTCCTTGTGCCTGAAACAGAAAAGGAGAGAAAGGGTGGCCCCCAAGGGGCTCAGCACCTTTGCTGGTATGGTAATCCCGCAGCCCACATGCTACCGGGCCACGCACAACTAATTGTCGTCTTAGCATGCAGTTGATTATATTTAAATCATGCATACAAACCATAAACACACAACACTTTGCATACACCCAACGATAGGGCTCAACATATATCCAACACATCCACACTTAACAAACCATCCAATGATTCCTTTAACCTTAGAGTGGCTCTCCTCTAAAACGGAGCTACTTCCTTAATGAACGACACGTACCCATTAATCGGGTTATCCCTAAACGCCTCTTGTCACAAACTGGGATTCATTTCCATGATCCACACACTCCATATCATACAACATATCTCATTTCTCACATAATAAAACATAACAACACCTTTCTTGTTTCAACGTACACATGATGACATCGCATTCATTTAAAACATCCAATATATATATATACCATAGCATAGCAAGGGAATTTGCATAGCACCATAACATTACATAACACCATAAAATCGGTTCTCACAAGGAACCTTCCACCATAGTTAGTATACCATGTGAGCCTAGGGATTTTTGCCAATCCCATGTTAAGCTCGTTACCAACCTCGTTACCGTCCAGTTATATAGAACGGTTAACTTATACCCAAGGTGTGTCAGACATAGTGATCCCAAGCACACCGAAATAACATTCGTATGCCCCTGTGGCCCGACGTGAGTCAGTAACTAGCTTTGGATAAGCTAAGGGAAGGTAGAAGCCAAATTGGAATACCACCTATACATACACCAAGAGAGCCGAACCGGATATGATATCGACTCCCGTCCATCACACGCGTGGCCGGAACAACCGGACTCCTCACCCCCCATTAGTACATATACACTTATAAATAGGTAGTTAGAGATCCATTATGGAGCCTACCACATCCACACACCATACGGTATCATAACCGAGTTAAGCACACAAGGGAGGTTCACACACTTGCATACAACAACAATGTCCAACTAACTCACACATAGCCGTGGTTAGCACGTTCCCAAGGTTTGGGCCGTCAACTCCGAATACCGATCACTCATGTGCTCCTAGATTTGGTTAGCTAAGGTTTAACACATACTTGAGGTTAAATGGTATCGGAGGCCAAATTCGCCACATAAATGAATTACTATAAACTCATTACATGTTTTAATCTTACAAGGTGGCAAACACTCAGTAAAACATATTGGCATACAAGCCGGTGTAATCCGGTAGGAACAGGTTGCAGAAAACATAGAAAACCACCTGTCACCGGAGTCCATTTACCACGTCCACTTATGTTCCTCGAGCAATTCTCGAACAACTGTTAACATCACATGTGTTTATATTAACATCGGGGTTGCTTGATTATTTAATGTCTAATGCTTATAATTTTTCCCCGTTAACTTAGTTACATAACTTCACTTTTAACTTGTTTTACTTTCACATTTTATTACAACTTTTCACCCACTTAATTGTCAAAAACTCACCTAACATGTCCTTAACATCCTCATAACATCATTAACCATCAATCCCCACCATTACACACCATTTCCATACCTTAAACAATGTTTTTGGTCCATACAGCGCCTTGTCCGAACTTGTGTCCGGACTTCTCAAGTTCGGACACCGTTCGAGACTCTAAGGGTGCAAATTGGTGGACGTCCGAACTTGCGTCCGGACTTCCCAAGTTCGGACGCCGTTCGAAGCCAAACCAGAGAATGAATTATGTGTGTCCGAACTTCCCATGTTCGGACGGTAGTTCGGACATCAATCGTAGGTCAGAAAACTCACGCGCACACAGGCACGTCCGAACGTCCACGTTCGGACGGTAGTTCGGACGGGCCAGAACCTCATTTTCCAAGTCTTGTTTCACCTCTTATCTTCATCCTTTAATTACCCAAGCTTCATACATGAACTTAGGCATATTCTAATACTAGAATATCACTTTGATTCACCTTAAAACATGGTCCAACTTGTTACTCAATCTTCTTATCAAATCTCTTAACACTTGTAACATTTCCTTTTGGTTTTCCAAGTGGTGTTTCACCTTAAATGACCACTACACTTAAATGCTTCTTCACCTTCATAACATCATCTCCCAAGCATCTCTCTTACTAACCAAATCCTTTTTCAAACTTCTTGAATTCCTTTCTCAAAACCTTATCTAAACATCATTCATTCCTTGGATACCAACATTACCTAAACCTTAAACAAACTTCTCCAAGACTTAAATACATTCTCAAAACACTATTGAATTCCTAGAACTTCCAAGACAATGCCTAAATCCTTATAGCACCTTAGTACACCTTAATGCATGTGTTCTTCCTTATTGAAGCATGTATCCATTCCTAACAATTCCTAGTTCACCCAAGTTCATTAAGCACTTAGAACTCCTTATACATTTTACAAATTTCGCCATGGGTTCTCTTAGCACATCATCATTCCAAAACTCATAGTTTTCACCATTAAACACTCAAGAACACCTAATTCCATCAAGAACACTATCACTCACAAAACTTCACCAAATTTACACTACATCACAATATAGTGCATAATTAAACTTGCTTGGCACTTAGGCCCTTAAATAACATGGCTCTTAGGCCCTTAAATTGCATAATCCTTAAACACTGAATTTCCACAATACATAAGCCTTTGACCTGCAATTACACACACCAAGACATATGTTCCTTTACTAGTCTCCTTGAGAACACCTTACTAAGTCATTCACCATTTGCTCTTTAGGTAGTTTTAGTAAGCATTATAAGCTCATTTCTCCTAAGGCATTAAACCACATTGAGATAGCATATTTACCTCTTTTCCACTCAAACTTCTTTCTTGTTTCCTCTTAAAACCGGTAAGGCATTTCACTCCTTGTCAACTACTTAACAATATACCAACATCATAATGAGTTTCCAAGCTTTAAGCTCCATCTCATTGTAAACCCTAATTACATATATTGTTTTAACACATCAAGGTAATTGTTTTACCTTTGAATGGAGAGAGAGCTTGAATGAGTATCAAGAGAGGACTCCTCCTAGCCCTTGGAAGATTTAAATGAAGCTAAAACAAGACAAGAGAAGACACCATTACAAGGTGCATTTTCGGTCAACACCAAAAATGAAAGGAAATGGAGTTTTCTTTGGTTTTTCCTTACCTTGAAGCAAAGGTGATCAATAATATGTGAAAATATAAGCTCAAGCTCCTTCAATGGTGGAACTCCATGGCACCGAAATGGTGGTCTTGAAGTTTTGAGAAGGTAGGAATGAAGAGCTTGATGAGAGGAAGAGAATGGTGGTGTTTGTTCTTGATTTGGTTAAGTGAGCTAAGAATTATTGCCAATGGAAGGTGGAGCTTTGGTGAGCACTATTCCAAACCGTGAATGGAAGAAAGAAGAGAGGTTGAGGAAGCCTTGTAACCGTGGGAAATGAAGAAGGAAAGGAGAATGAAGATAAGTTTTGTTAGTTTAGATATTTAAGTAAAGTAAATAGTGTTTTACTTTATCAATTTCTATCTTATCAATTTAACAAAGGGATGACTCATTCCCTTATGAGAAAACCGACCCCAAATAGTAGCAAGGGGTATTTTAGACTTTATTTGCCAATTTAATTACTTATGATAACATATGTTACAAACTAACTTATAAAAGTTACTATTCATGAAAACAAGGCACATTGTTGTGAAATTTTTGATTTCCCATTGATATAGACTCCCAAATGTGATACTATATAGTACACATTAATTAAAGAGTAATGATGGACATTTAGCCATTCAAAACTCATTTACAAGACAATTTTTCAAAAACGTGCTTTAAGACTCCTTAAAGCACTTTTGTGTTTTAACTTGTTTTCAAGCTTGGTTTTCTTTGGTAAATGATTTAATATGTTCATTAACATATATAAGGTATAGGTATGACCATTAGGTCTTATACAATTTATCCCAAGCTTAGAGCACATTTTTGCCTTATTGACTTAAGGCATTTATTTGTGTTTTGTTTGGTTTCATTGTCTACCAAAGTTTCATAAGGACTTAATTAGCCTTATAAATCATATTGAATATTATAAGTCTTGGTAGGCTCTTTGGGTCCTACCCAAGTTCACTCCAAGCTTAGAGCATGTTTTTGCTCAACCGTGTCTAGTGTTTTATTGTGTTTTACCATGGTTTAAATGGTTCATTTATGTTTCTAAGGCACTTTTTAGCCTTTAAATACCATAGTTTAACATTTACACAACATACCAAGGTTTGGGGTATTTCAATCTACCCCCCTTAAAAGAACTTCGTCCTCGAAGTTCACATTTCCTCGCATCATTGGATTAGAATACGGGAATTACTTATAACCATAATACTTCCATTACCAACCACTCTTTACATCCAACCTCGGACTTTATGGTCCGGGCAACATATCCACATTATACATAAAATATCATACTCACATGGTAACCTCGGACTTAATGGTCCGGGTACCTTCACCACACTTGCACTGACATAATATCCCTCAGACTCTTAGGTCTGGGTGACATAACCACATTTAGACACATAGGTCTATGTAACACAACAATTCAGAACCCACCCACATTAGAACTCAAGGTCTAAAATAATATTTATTACTTATTCCACACAACATGTCTTAGCATGTATATCAAACAGAAATACCTTTTCCATCTCTCCATGGGTTCGAATCCCACGTTGAGTACATATACACTGTGATCCCGCAGAACCCGGTCGCGATGGACACCTTCTGGTCCCCGTTCCTTTGGGAGATCAAAACATTCACTTAATTTTTAACATATGTACTTCTCATGTCACCGGTCCGAAGACAAAGGCTCATACGTCCTCAGCTCGTGAGCAAGTACTACAAAAATATTCTTTACTAGGTTAAGTATAAGAAGATCTTTTATTCAAAATTAATCGATTGTTTGAAAACACCAATTGAAAATCCTTTTGAAAACACCACACAACTCCAAGTCCGATTTATGCTCTTTGTATCTTTCTTAACATAGTTATTTATGACCACTTACAGGGAGCTTCAAGAGTCATCCAACCCTGATGTGATCAGCATCAGTGTTGAACTATCTTTCCACCCCAATTTGTGTTCGGCTTCCCTTGATCTCATGATAATCAAGTTTCACCTCCCACTTCATTTTCAACCAACAACTAGTTCAAACATGCCCCATTTTCTATCTTTAAATCCTTCTAGTCATAATCATTACATCTCCAAGGGATAGAACTCCGTCTATCAATCATCATCCAAATCCAACTTAATTCAAGTTACCTAGGGGATTTAATTCTCACTAGGTTCTATGTCGGTCTTATACCCCTCATAAATCACAACACTGTATATATATATATATATTTTTATCAAAATACAATACATGGTTTACATTTATGCACCGTCGGGGTTTTAGTTCCCCGGGAGTTTCTTTACTCCCTTCCACTTGTACTCTCACACACCACTGTTAACAAAATAACACACTTCCCACAATGGTATTCGCATCTTCTGTGCGCAATTACCACAATTTAACCACAAATATTCGCATCTTCAGTGCGCAATTACCATAATTTAACCACAAATAAATGCGTATGTTTATATAACACACGCGCCAACCATCATAACAAATCATTTTGTGCTATGCACAACCCCGTTCACGTACAATTGTACGGTAAAACACACTAAGTGGTTTTGCGCTCTACCCCCCTTAAAAGGGATTACGCCCACGTAATCAATCACTAAACCTTGGCTTAAAATATTCTGCCGTCGTGAAGTGTTTTGGCTTCCACCCGGTCTATTACACAATGGATTCTGATTAGAGGATCTTAACCATATTGGCGGTTTAGTCCCTAAACCAAGAATTCGCATTGGAGTTGTAACTCATAACCGGTTTCGGTCCTGGCCTGTGAGGCTTTTAGGCATTGATAACTAGCCATCCATTCATATTCACAATGTATATTCGGCATTTGATGCATGGGCTCACTGGCCTTGCTGCGCCATTCTGATAATTATAGGGCTAGTTTGCCCCATTCGTTACTGTTACTGTATTGTACATCTCCAATGTATTACCCTTATCTTGGGAAGAATGGTTTCTCAACCGACGCATGGTATCTCTTACCCTGAGCGAATTCGGTGAGTTTCACAATTTTCCATTCACTTCTCCAATAGCTTACAGTGTAAACTACTATGTAATTCACAATGATTGACTTACTTCTACCGACTTACTGTCGGTTGAGATTGAGCTACTACCTAATGTGTAGTGCTCTCTCAGTTATTTCCCACACCTGGGGTATATCTCATACCGACCTTTGGTATTTAGTGTTACTGTAGTTATTTACTGTTAATCATGTCTCCACCTTTGGTTTTGTACATTCACCTTGCATTACCTATGCATCGGCCATTATAACATTATTCCTCCACAATTACCATGCTTCTGATTCCTAGCTATCCCACTCGATCATTACTGTGCAAGTGCAATACCAAAACACTCAGTCATACAGAGTGCAGAGGCGTAAACCCTTGACAGCAATTCTCTCATGCGATTGCGATAGGAATTTTCACTGAAATCCTTATCATCTAACACTTGCCACCGGCTTACTGCTCGGTTCGTTTGCTATCACTTACTGTTGTATCTCCACTGGGGTTAACTCACAACTCTGCTTACTCACCATTTATCATCTAACAATACTCATACAACGGTCGCTTATTGCGCACCGTGTCCTTACTCATTATATAACATCAACTTATACTGCATCCGCTATTATATTAGCTTCCGCCATTACACTGGGTTTATCTGGCCACTATTTGGCTGATTTTTTTTGAATATGCTATATTTTTCGAGCCTTTATGTTCCTTGAGCGTTGTTCGCTACTAATTTAGCATCACACACCTATGGTGGTTGCTATCGAACTTATCACTCTTCCTTTCTACACAACTAGTACAAACATTTCCTTTCGTATTATTGTTATTCAAATCATTCTAGGGTAATAACCACATGGTTAATCCCTGACATATCTCTTGAACTTGGTTCATATAGCTACCGCTTCTGCGGTCTCACAATATCGAGAGGTATCCCCACTCTTAATGCAGTGGTTCGTTCTCCGCTCTATTTCCCTGTACCACATAAACTTCTACAATTAACTCAAATTTACATAACACATCTTATTTGTGGCTTATAAGCCTTGCTGCCTTGAGCTCCCCTCATTGTAGGGTGTCCACACACATGTACTTCTCTATACCATATTACCTGGTTAGAGGTTGTATTGGCATCCATGACAAGGTTGTTGCATCACATTTCCTTTCATGGGATGTCCCTTAGGATTGTCAGTCCGTCTCCTGACAACTTATGTCTAAACTGGGTGTTAATTTCAACCCTTGTGCTTCTGTCATGCATTTCGTTCAACAATTGTTGATGCGAACACCCTTCAAGGAATTCTCCTGGGTGTTGTTAAGTTATGCCTTTACATCTGGTTCACAGTTATTGGTACATCCAGTTAGCCACGCCTTTTTGCGTTCTTATCTGGTTACTATCTTCTTCTGTGAAGATCAACATTTCCTGATAGTGTAGGTACTCATTCTGGGAGTTTCATCCCGTCCATTGCACATTAATGTGTCCACATTAGGCATCTGCCTTGCCCTGCTTTCCAGCTATCATGTTTATCCCTGGGGATCCTTAAGTCATATAAGCTGTCTTTACATTCAGTTAGTGCACTTCGCACCTCCTGACTCTTAAACATTTCCTTGAAAGGAATTCACTAATTCCTTTAATCTCGTTAACTTAACTGAGTTCCTTAACTTCAACCATTCCTTGCAATCTCTAGCTCTCGTTTGATTTATACTGCTGACCGTAGACGGAGTCGACTACTTCCCGTGTTTCGGACTCTACTCGTATACATATATGGGGTATCATACTGATACATTACTACTTACCCAACTAACCTATAAGTAGGTCTGTCAGGCCCACATGCTCCTATCGGAGTGCGGTCGTCCCACAACACAGTTGGTACACTTGTAGTGTCCGTCACACGCCTAGGTGAAGTATTCTGTTGTCAACTCCCTTATATTGTCCCGTGACAATATTCATTCCTTGCTTCCCGAACTTAATCGAGGGAAGGTTTATCCACTGTTGTATCCTTGTCAATTGCCCCTGGTTTCACTGGTTTGGTTTAAAAGAAGGTCGGAAAGAAGTGTTGGTTTGAAAGAAAATCTGGTTTTGAAAAGAAAGGGTTTGAATAAATTTAGGTTTGAAAGAAAAATTTTCATGGTTTCACAACATCTTCTTACCTTAGCCAAGTCTAGCTTCTTGCTGACTGATGTACTTCCAATTACAGAGGTTAGGCTAACAGGCCCTTCCACTGTTATGACAATCACATTTAACTTTATTGTACTTCTCCAAGTATTTTGTAGTGGTTATAAATTTCCCGAATAGCCCTGTTATAGCAGCACTTGCTATGGCAAGTGCGCCATGCTAACTGGCTATCGGTTCAACACATACCGGTTGTGGTATTGTTTTTACCCGTACTATCATCAGTGGCCTTGTTGGCCCTTATTTGTTCTTACGGTCTCGACAATAACCTTTGGGTAACTTCTCACTGTATTCACATAGTAGTTATCAACTGGGGTGTCTCCCATTCTTGGAGTCCCCTTTTACTTAGCATTATTTTCTCTTTGTAGCCCGTTCCACGCATCGTCGTGGTTACTGAGACTTGTCTCCTGTTTGGGCACTATGTTATAGTTCCTTAGTTGGTTGGCATACCGTTGGTGTATCGCTTACCAACTGTGGTCCCATAGACATTCGTCTCGGGTTTCATTAATCCACTTCTTGCTTGTTGCACGGTCAGTGCGTTGCAAGCCGGTTGTTCTCGACTGCTCGGCATGTCGACCCAGGTTGCTGGAAATTCTATTCTTCTATACACAAGATTCTTCATTCCTCGCTATTAAATGCGGTTAACATTGTTCAGATGGAGACCGTCTCCGGGATTTCCAGTTTTCGGGATCTACCGTATGACAGGTTCTCCGTACTTAAAGGTATTTAATACAGCCAGATCGGGTTTCCCGAGTAAGAGGACTTCATCTCTCTGGCGTCTTTCCCAAGTTATAAAACAGGGATTGTGGAGGGCGGGAAGGATACTGTAGGTTTCCAGTATTCACTGGTAGTTCCTATCTAGCGTATCTCTCACGCTATCACTCAACCCTTAACCCAAAGTACTTAAATCCTAACTCGGTACTTCCTAAGCTCGGTAATTCAGTCATCAGAGCGATACTTCGCTCTGATACCACTTTTTGTAACACCCCACCTACCACCGTACACATAACATCAAATTGCAGCGGAAAATTCAACTCATCACATTACTTAATTCAATGGTGTTACACGCCGTTAACCACCCACGTGGCTAACAAGGCTAATACATGTACATTGTATCGGTCTGATGGACTAGATTCCCGAGCAACTACACAATACAATCCTTATTCCGTCTCCAACATTTATTATTACATACATTCCCACTGTACCGAGTATTTACAAACTAATGCCGATAACAATTTCGGTCTTACTACGCCTACAATGCTTACGCCATTAAATGGCTACCCATGTATAAACATCTACCCGTCCTACTCTCGAACGGCTTCCAGCTCCTTGTGCCTGAAATAGAAAAGGAGAGAAAGGGTGGCCCCCAAGGGGCTCAGCACCTTTGCTGGTATGGTAATCCCGCAGCCCACATGCTACCGGGCCACGCACAACTAATTGTCGTCTTAGCATGCAGTTGATTATATTTAAATCATGCATACAAACCATAAACACACAACACTTTGCATACACCCAACGATAGGGCTCAACATATATCCAACACATCCACACTTAACAAACCATCCAATGATTCCTTTAACCTTAGAGTGGCTCTCCTCTAAAACGGAGCTACTTCCTTAATGAACGACACGTACCCATTAATCGGGTTATCCCTAAACGCCTCTTGTCACAAACTGGGATTCATTTCCATGATCCACACACTCCATATCATACAACATATCTCATTTCTCACATAATAAAACATAACAACACCTTTCTTGTTTCAACGTACACATGATGACATCGCATTCATTTAAAACATCCAATATATATATATACCATAGCATAGCAAGGGAATTTGCATAGCACCATAACATTACATAACACCATAAAATCGGTTCTCACAAGGAACCTTCCACATAGTTAGTATACCATGTGAGCCTAGGGATTTTTGCCAATCCCATGTTAAGCTCGTTACCAACCTCGTTACCGTCCAGTTATATAACGGTTAACTTATACCCAAGGTGTGTCGGACATAGTGATCCAAGCACACCGAAATAACATTCGTATGCCCCTGTGGCCCGACGTGAGTCAGTAACTAGCTTGGATAAGCTAAGGGAAGGTAGAAGCCAAATTGGAATACCACCTATACATACACCAAGAGAGCCGAACCGGATATGATATCGACTCCCGTCCATCACACGCGTGGCCGGAACAACCGGACTCCTCACCCCCCATTAGTACATATACACTTATAATAGGTAGTTAGAGATCCATTATGGAGCCTACCACATCCACACACCATACGGTATCATAACCGAGTTAAGCACACAAGGGAGGTTCACACACTTGCATACAACAACAATGTCCAACTAACTCACACATAGCCGTGGTTAGCACGTTCCCAAGGTTTGGGCCGTCAACTCCGAATACCGATCACTCATGTGTTCCTAGATTTGGTTAGCTAAGGTTTAACACATACTTGAGGTTAAATGGTATCGGAGGCCAATTCGCCACATAAATGAATTACTATAAACTCATTACATGTTTTAATCTTACAAGGTGGCAAACACTCAGTAAAACATATTGGCATACAAGCCGGTGTAATCCGGTAGGACACAGGTTGCAAGAAAACCATACCTGTCACCGGAGTCCATTTTACCACGTCCACTTATGTTCCTCGAGCAATTCTCGAACAACTGTTAACATCACATGTGTTTATATTAACACCGGGGTTGCTTGATTATTTAATGTCTAATGCTTATAATTTTTCCCCGTTAACTTAGTTACATAACTTCACTTTTTAACTTGTTTTACTTTCACATTTTATTACAACTTTTCACCCACTTAATTGTCATTAAAACTCACCTAACATGTCCTTAACATCCTCATAACATCATTAACCATCAATCCCCATCATTACACACCATTTCCATACCTTAAACAATGTTTTTGGTCCATACAGCGCCTTGTCCGAACTTGTGTCCGGACTTCTCAAGTTCGGACACCGTTCGAGACTCTAAGGGTGCAAATTGGTGGACGTCCGAACTTGCGTCCGGACTTCCCAAGTTCGGACGCCGTTCGAAGCCAAACCAGAGAATGAATTATGTGTGTCCGAACTTCCCATGTTCGGACGGTAGTTCGGACATCAATCGTAGGTCAGAAAACTCACGCGCACACAGGCACGTTCGGACGGTAGTTCGGACGGGCCAGAACCTCATTTTCCAAGTCTTGTTTCACCTCTTATCTTCATCCTTTAATTACCCAAGCTTCATACATGAACTTAGGCATATTCTAATACTAGAATATCACTTTGATTCACCTTAAAACATGGTCCAACTTGTTACTCAATCTTCTTATCAAATCTCTTAACACTTGTAACATTTCCTTTTGGTTTTCCAAGTGGTGTTTCACCTTAAATGACCACTACACTTAAATGCTTCTTCACCTTCATAACATCATCTCCCAAGCATCTCCTCTTACTAACCAAATCCTTTTTCACAACTTCTTGAATTCCTTTCTCAAAACCTTATCTAAACATCATTCATTCCTTGGATACCAACATTACCTAAACCTTAAACAAACTTCTCCAAGACTTAAATACATTCTCAAAACACATACTGAATTCCTAGAACTTCCAAGACAATGCCTCAATCCTTATAGCACCTTAGTACACCTTAATGCATGTGTTCTTCCTTATTGAAGCATGTATCCATTCCTAACAATTCCTAGTTCACCAAGTTCATTTAAGCACTTAGAACTCCTTATACATTTTACAAATTTCGCCATGGGTTCTCTTAGCACATCATCATTCCAAAACTCATAGTTTCACCATTAAACACTCAAGAACACCTAATTCCATCAAGAACACTATCACTCACAAAACTTCACCAAATTTACACTACATCACAATATAGTGCATAATTAAACTTGCTTGGCACTTAGGCCCTTAAATAACATGGCTCTTAGGCCCTTAAATTGCATAATCCTTAAACACTGAATTTCCACAATACATAAGCCCTTGACCTGCAATTACACACACCAAGACATATGTTCCTTTACTAGTCTCCTTGAGAACACCTTACTAAGTCATTCACCATTTGCTCTTTAGGTAGTTTTAACAAGCATTATAAGCTCATTTCTCCTAAGGCATTAAATCACATTGAGATAGCATATTTACCTCTTTTCCACTCAAACTTATTTCTTGTTTCCTCTTAAAACCGGTAAGGCATTTCACTCCTTGTCAACTACTTAACAATATACCAACATCATAATGAGTTTCCAAGCTTTAAGCTCCATCTCATTGTAAACCCTAATTACATATATTGTTTTAACACATCAAGGTAATTGTTTTACCTTTGAATGGAGAGAGAGCTTGAATGAGTATCAAGAGAGGACTCCTCCTAGCCCTTGGAAGATTTAAATGAAGCTAAAACAAGACAAGAGAAGACACCATTACAAGGTGCATTTTCGGTCAACACCAAAAATGAAGGAAATGGAGTTTTCTTTGGTTTTTCCTTACCTTGAAGCAAAGGTGATCAATAAATGTGAAAATATAAGCTCAAGCTCCTTCAATGGTGGAACTCCATGGCACCGAAATGGTGGTCTTGAAGTTTGAGAAGGTAGGAATGAAGAGCTTGATGAGAGGAAGAGAATGGTGGTGTTTGTTCTTGATTTGGTTAAGTGAGCTAAGAATTATTGCCCTTGGAAGGTGGAGCTTTGGTGAGCACTATTCCAAACCGTGAATGGAAGAAAGAAGAGAGGTTGAGGAAGCCTTGTAACCGTGGGAAATGAAGAAGGAAAGGAGAATGAAGATAAGTTTTGTTAGTTTAGATATTTAAGTAAAGTAAATAGTGTTTTACTTTATCAATTTCTATCTTATCAATTTAACAAAGGGATGACTCATTCCCTTATGAGAAAACGGCCCCAAATAGTAGCAAGGGGTATTTTAGACTTTATTTGCCAATTTAATTACTTATGATAACATATGTTACAAACTAACTTATAAAAGTTACTATTCATGAAAACAAGGCACATTGTTGTGAAATTTTTGATTTCCCATTGATATAGACTCCCAAATGTGATACTATATAGTACACATATTAATTAAAGAGTAATGATGGACATTTAGCCATTCAAAACTCATTTACAAGACAATTTTTCAAAAACGTGCTTTAAGACTCCTTAAAGCACTTTTTGTGTTTTAACTTGTTTTCAAGCTTGGTTTTCTTTGGTAAATGATTTAATATGTTCATTAACATATTTATAAGGTATAGTTATGACCATTAGGTCTTATACAAATTTATCCCAAGCTTAGAGCACATTTTTGCTCTTATTGACTTTAAGCATTTATTTGTGTTTTGTTTGGTTTCATTGTCTACCAAAGTTTCATAAGGACTTAATTAGCCTTATTAAATCATACTTGAATATTATTAAGCCTTGGTAGGCTATTTGGGTCCTAACCCAGTTCACTCCAAGCTTAGAGCATGTTTTTGCTCACACCGTGTCCTAGTGTTTTATTGTGTTTTACCATGGTTTAAATGGTTCATTTATGTTTCTAAGGCACTTTTTAGCCTTTAAATACCATAGTTTAACATTTACACAACATACCAAGGTTTGGGGTATTTCATTTTCTCTATCCTACGAAAATGCCCCACAATAATTCAAAATGTCATGAAATTTTAACATCTTATAAAGGATAATATTTAGAACATAATGGCATTGGAATTTTGAATTTCCAATATTTATCTTTTAATTTATGAGTAAATCTTATGTAAAATTGATTTTTAAAATATTTATTTATCTAGGTAGAATAATTTTGCATTGGAATTCAGAAATATCCTCCATTACATGGTAGTAAAATTTCTTGATCAGATTCCACCCGGAAGTTATCGACCAGTTTCGGTAAACTTAGATCTTTTACCAAACATTTCTTATCTCATCTGTTGTCTATATCAGGAACCTTCCTGACTAACTCATTAGACATTATGAAGCCCTAAGAAGTCAGAAAACTTGTCCACATACCTGCCTCCCACGATTTTCAGCTCCCAAGCACCAAAACCATACCAAAACCCTTCCGAAAACCACAAAAACGAAGTCTTTGAACTCCCACAGATAATCTAGCCATCAAAACTCCAAGAAATAACTACAAAGACGTGAAGGAGTTCACCTAGACCACGTAGTTTGAAGCTCGGATCCAGATTCCACCGGATCGGCCATCAACGAAGCAATCAAAAAATCCCGATGTGAAGGAACCTATACCAACCGAGATGAAAGAGGTTAGAACCCAGATTTCTAACTCCCCAAACCCTAATATATTCTTGGTACAAATTTCCAATCGAATTAAGTTTTTCAGACGTTTTAATTAGGGTTTGATTTAGTTTCTGCCCTTTAACTTGTTAATTAAAGTTTCGAATTGAGTTCAACTCCAAATTGAAGTCTTTCGCAGACTGACCTCTTTAGAATCTCATAAGGTACACGTTCATAAAATTTGGGCTAAAAACACTGCCAGAAAATGCCCGAACGTCATCGTCCGGTGACGGCGCACCTACGGTCGTCTCATTCTAGGTCCCAAACGCCCAGTCCGAAGCCACGGACACCTCCAAACAGTGTCAAGATAATTTATTTTTCAAAAATTTTAGGGTTGTTAGCTTATGTTTGGTCCTAAAGACACCCTGTCCGTGGCCTAGACTCTTTAAAATTTTCATATTTTATAAATTTGAATATTTTTGTTTAATTTAGGTGGTTAGGGTCCGTGGTCAAGGACATTTAAAAATTTGACCTAATTCGCCTCTCAAAACCCTAGTTTAGGTATTTTTAATTTAAACTTTTAAATTCAGTAAAAAAATGTCAAAAAACACAAAAATACAGAAGCTTGCACACTTTAGGAAAATCAACCTTATAATAAGCCATTAATGACATAAGTAAATGAAAAATAACTTAGTGGGTAGGAAAGTAATTTGAACCCGGAAAAGTTAAATACCAACCCCGAACCCAAACTCTTACCTTTTCTAGTTTATCGTAGGATAAAATAAGGTGGTGGCTCTTGATAGGTTCCAGTGGGCTAACCCTAGTTTTAATAATTGTAGTTTTATAACATAGTTATTAAACTTAGGTTATAAGTGGACCTAGAACCTGAATAGATCCTAATAACCCTATCAACATAGGATAACGTTCAAAAAACCCGGGCCTAGAGACTGGCGAGTCTGCTGAGGTGTTAATCTTAATTTTAACTTGTTTATTTTTAAGACAAGAGGGCTTAACTCAATAATGTCATGCACGACTTTTATTATATTGTCTGATTTACTTTTTTGTGAACTTTTACTTTTATGTAATTATTTATCATATTAAAGTGAGGGTCCACGTAAACCGGTTCCATCTGGGCCTGTATTGGGCGGCCCCTGTTAGAGATTCACACCTTTAGGTGATGAGTGGGGGAAAAGAGGAGGCCATCGTGTGAACCACGTGCCCTTAATACTTAGGTTTCAACTCCTAGCACCTCTTTGGCAGTATCCTTACCGAGCTCATTGCTTGGTCAGTCAAAGGCCCAACCGTAGGCGCTGTCCTCGTGATGGTGTGAAAAAGTAGGAAACCTTAAAGAGAATAGTGTGCAAACCCTATCCCTTTCCACCGACCTAGGCCCGAGCCCCGAGCACATTCGGATCAACCCTTACCCGTTACAAATAGTCATGTGGTAATAACATGTTGAAATTGCGTGTAAACCTTGTTGCTTGTATGATCGACCCATTACTAGTCCTAGAAATTGATAGGAGCTTTCCTTACACCCGATTCAGCCCAACCCAATTTTCGATTTTATTATCTACGGTCCAAAGGCCCAACATAGTCTAAATAAGTAAGTCATTTGTTTCGCATCTGCCCAAAAATCTAGATCCAGGTAATCCTTCGTCTCGGCCCAAAGTTTTTAATCATTCATCATGACCCCTTTGGTTATAAGCCCATAAAGAACGTTGAGATGAACTTGGAATAATTTATAAGACTTGAAAACTTATTCGGAATTAGTCTCTCACTTGAATTTTGAAATCTCTACTGGCCCAATAGCCCATCATATTACATGCAATCTCTTTCGGCCCATATGCCTCACTTCCAGACTAAGGGGTTTCTGGCCCAAACGCCTCATTTCTAGCCCTAACACATCCATTCCAGTGCTGTATTCACTCACTCAAAGCATTCAGACCCAAGCGCCAATCCAGTAACCATTTCAGGCCTAGAAGCATATTCCCTATCCAAGAAGTTCCTGGCCCAAGTGCCTCATTCCAGTCTTGCAGCATTTCTAATTCAGACTTTCCTCTTCAGCCCAAGTGCCTCACTACCAACTCAAAATATCCTAGCCCAAATGCTTATCGACATTCATAAAACCACTTTGGCCTAAAAGAGATCCAGACCCAAGTACCTATCCTTGTCCATGAAACCATATCTACTTAAAAAAGATTCAGGCCTGAGACTACCCCAGCTATTGATGCGCAGCCCTTGAGATTGGCTCCTCATAAGGGTAAGTGTACCCATCTCTTATCTTTAATTGTAATCTCTTAGATCCTGAACCATATCCTTACTAATTGTTGTTGTGCTATGAATAGGTACCAGCCGACCCCAACGCCATTACCACTGCAAGTGCTGCGGGAAGGACCACCCAGGCGTCGACTGTAGCGGGTGGAAGGTGAAGTGCCGCTACTGCAAGAAGGAAGGACAGAGGGATTTCAAGTGCTCCGTGAACCCAGACAGCAGAAACTACCAGGCTTCCCGAGCTTCTCAGAGGACCTCAGCTGAAGGATCCGGAGTTCCACAACCCACTCACCTTGGCCGGACTTCGACTAATGTTAGATTTCAGAAGGGGAAGGGAGTAGCTCAGGGTCAGGTGACCCTCAATTCTGTGGGAGCCTCAGGCACTGAGGCTAGTGTTCAGCGCGCTCCAGGGAATCCTAAAGCCCGAACATGATTGAGTTAAGCATGTTGTGTGTTAAATGCTTTCATACCATGCTTTGTGAATTAAAATCAACTTAGTAGAAAACTTATCTTAGGGGAACTTCCACATTTTAGGTAGTTTTGATATTTGCTACCCCATAGCTTCAAGATCGAGGTCACCTATGCACACTAACGAACAACGGGAGTATCCCCATGAGAAATGCAAAGTCATTCAACCGGGCATGAACCTACTCAAGGAATTCTTGACCCTTGACGAACAAGCTGACATCATAGATGAGTGTAGAACCATGGGTAGAGGGTTAGGAGGTTTTTACATTCCAGGATATGCTAGCGGGTCAAAAATAAAATTGCACATGATGTGCTTTGGTGGAGACTGGGATCCGTAAACACGGACCTATCAAGAGGTTAGAAAACCAGATGGGATGAGAGTACCTACGATACCCGGGAGCTTTAAGATCCTAGTGAAGAAGGCAATGGAGACCGCGCAGCAGCTAGAAGAAGATCCAATCCCAACATTGAAGCCAACACCTACATTGTGAACTTCTACGAGAAAGGGGGACGATTGGGATTGCACCAAGACTGGGATGAGACATCCGAGTCCATTTCCAAGGGGATCCCAGTATCCATTGGAGATGAAGCGGAGTTTCTATATGGTGACCAGAAGAGGATGGACTTAGCACACAAGCTAGTATTGAAGTCAAGAGATGTATTGATTTTTGGTGAAGATTCTAGGTTAGTATACCATGGGATCAAGAGGATCAAGTTGAATGCCGCACCACCAGCCTTAGTTAATGCTACCCACATCCGACTGGGGCATTTGAATTTGACCTTTAGAGAGTTTGTTGTAATGTGTAAGAGCTATGAGTTATGTATGCAAGCATGATGTAATGTTTGATGGTTTAATAAAAATGACATTTTGGAGTTCCTTTAAACGCATGTTCCAACTTATTTGTCATACCAACTAGTTAATTCAGGCCATGACCCTGAGAAGGGAGGTATCCTTGATATCCTCAATATGACACAGGCCAAGGAGGTGGCAATGTCATTACGGGTAAGATGCATGATAGATTAACAATTTCAGCATAAGGATTTTCAAACTACTATACTAATGAACCCAAACCTCAAGTACCTTCCTTGTAAACAACACCGTGGCATCGATTCTTTTCGACACCAGGGAATCCCACTCTTTCGAATCCTCTTCTTTCGCGAAGAAGTTGGGATTGACCCCAGAGCCACTCTCAAGTTTTTTCGGTTACATTACCATCGAAGGAGAAAGTGGCCTGCACGGGACACTACACCGATCTACAGATTGACATACGGGGCGAGACCTTTCCAGCAGATCTGATAGAGTTCAAAGGGTTAGGCTTTGACATTATTATTGGTATGGATTGGCTACAATGACACAAGGGCAGATTGCATTGCGTAGAGCACAGACTTTTACTCAGGAGCCCGAGTGGTAAGACAGTCTCCTACCGAGTGTTCCCAAAGAGCCGATATTCAAGCTAGTATCCACCTTGACCTTCATGAAGGAGGTGAGAAAGGGACAGCCAGCTGTAGACACTAAAAATTCTCACCCCATAAAGTAAATTCCGAAATAATGAATAAAATGAGGGGGGTCATCGCCTTGCTTTTCAAAACATATTAACGTGCGTGCCAAACAAAACAATCGTTTCATAATCTTCTTTCAAAGCATTTCATAAAAACACCATTCTTCAAAAATGAATTTCTAACGACAATCCAGTTTTAAACCCGTCCCTTTTGTTTTATTCACTTATCTCATTGTTTATTCTACCTTTATTGCTTGTCTAATTATTCATTTATTTCTTAGTTTTACTTTGTTTACTCATTTGTTTTATCATATTTATCGCTACTTATCTGTCTTCTAGCATCTACTTTCATCAATATTATTTTAGTGTTATTTCTATCATTTCATGTGTATTTTACTACTAATATTATTCATTCACGTTAGTGTGGTTTTCCACTTGTACATATTTGATTTGTTCACAGTCACAAACGTTTTATCTCCATTACACGGGTATTATTTTTATTATTTCATGTACATATGCTATTCTACTTATTTATACCTCATTATGTTTTGAACCTTATTGTTAGTTATATTCCATAATTTTATGCCATTAGATTTATTCTTTCATTTATTGTTCACTTTCCCATAAAGATAATAGCATTTTAGAGAGGATATCTAGTTTCAATTAGGGCTTTTGTGCTATTCTTGTCGTTTGTTGTAACACCCCAACTACATCCATACATTTAACAACACATTGCAGCGGAAACTTAACTCATCGCATTACTTATTCCAATGGTGTTACACGCCGTTAACCACCCACGTGGCTAACAAGGCTAATACATGTACATTTGTATCGGTCTGATGGACTAGATTCCCGAGCAACTACACAATACAATCCTCATTCCATTTCAACATTTATTATATACATACATTCCCACTGTACCGAGTATTTACAAACTACTGCCGATAACAATTTCGGTCTTACTACGCCTATCATACTCACGCCATTTAAATGGCTACCCATGTATAAACATCTGCCCCGTCCTACTCTCGAACGGCTTCCAGCTCCTTGTACCTGAAATAGAAAAGGAGAGAAAGGGTGGCCCCCAAGGGGCTCAGCACCTTTGCTGGTATGGTAATCCCGCAGCCCACATGCTACCGGGCCACGCACAACTAATTGTCGTCTTAGCATGCAGTTGATTATATTTAAATCATGCATACAAGCCATAACATACAACACATAACATTTCGCCTCAATGGGCTCAATCTATAACCAACACATCCACACTTAACCAACCATCCAATGATTCCTTAAACCCTAGAGTGGCTCTCCTCTAAACGGAGCTACTTCCTTAACGAACGACATGTACCCATTAATCGGGTTATCCTTAAACGCCTCTTGTCAAACTGGGATTCATTTCCATGATCCACACACCATATCATACAACATATCTCATTTCTCACATAATAAAACATAACAACACCTTTCTTGTTTCAATACATATGATGACATCGCATTCATTTAAAACATCCAATATATAATATACCATAGCATAGCAAGGGAATTTGCATAGCACCATAACATTACATAACACCATAAAATCGGTTCTCACAAGGAACCTTCCACCATAGTTAGTATACCATGTGAGCCTAGGGATTTTTGCCAATCCCATGTTAAGCTCGTTACCATCCTCGTTACCGTCCGGTTATATAGAACGGTTAACTTATACCCAAGGTGTGTCGGATATAGTAATCCCAAGCACACCGAAATAACATTCGTATGCCCCTGTGGCCCGACGTGAGTCAGTAACTAGCTTTGGATAAGCTAAGGGAAGGTAGAAACCAAATTGGAATACCACCTATACATACACCAAGAGAGCCGAACCGGATAAGATAACGACTCCCGTCCATCACACGCGTGGCCGGAACAACCGGACTCCTCACCCCCCATTAGTACATATACACTTAAATAAGTAGTTAGAGATCCATTATGGAGCCTACCACATCCACACACCATACGGTATCATAACCGAGTTAAGCACACAAGGGAGGTTCACACACTTGCATACAACAACAATGTCCAACTAACTCACACATAGCCGTGGTTAGCACGTTCCCAAGGTTTGGGCCGTCAACTCCGAATACCGATCACTCATGTGTTCCTAGATTTGGTTAGCTAAGGTTTAACACATATTTGAGGTTAAATGGTATCGGAGGCCAAATTCGCCACATAAATGAATTTATAAACTCATTACATGTTTTAATCTTACAAGGTGGCAAACACTCAGTAAAACATATTGGCATACAAGCCGGTGTAATCCGGTAGGACATAGGTTGCAAGAAAACCATACCTGTCACCGGAGTCCACTTTACCACGTCCACTTATGTTCCTCGAGCGATTCTCGAACAACTGTTAACATCACATGTGTTTTTATTAACTTCGGGGTTTGCTTGATTATTTAATGTCTAATGCTTAACTTTCCCCGTAAACTTAGTTACACAACTTTACATTTTTAACTTGTTTTACTTTCACATTTTGATACAACTTTTCACCCACTTAATTCCATTTAAAACTCACCTAACATGTCCTTAACAACCTTATAACATCATTACCATCAATCCCCATCATTACTTTCATTTCATAACCTTAAACCACATTTTTGGTCCGACCGGACTTGCCGACCGGACTTGTCCATGTCCGGTCGATTCCAGAACACATTTCCGCCAAAAATTTTCCACTCCGACCGGACTTGTAAGTCCGGTCCTATGTCCGGTCCATTCCAGAGAGTTTCTCCCCTTTGAAAATTTAGCCCGACCGGACTTGCCAAGTCCGGTCCTATGTCCGGTCCATTCCAGAAACTAATTCTCGCAGGGTAAACTGGGCCCGACCGAACTTGCAAGTCCGGTCGCAAGTCCGGTCTGCCCCAAATCCTTGTTTTCCTTTTTACATTCAACTCCAAACTTCACCCCATATATCCTAGTATATCCTAACCTCATTTGGGCACTTCAAACACACCTTTAGCCATGTGCTAAACTCTTTAAATCACTCACCAAAACCATCTTATCATTCACAAATTTCTTACAAGATTCCTAGCACTTGGGATGTTTTCTCCTTAAGATTTCTAAGTGGTAATTCACCAATAATGACCACTATACCAAGGTGTTTCCTCTACACCTTAACATCATCTCCCAAGCATCTTCTCTTACTAACCAAATCTCTTTCACAACTCCTTAAATTCCTTTCTCAAAACCTTACCTAAACATCATTCTCTCCTTATTCATCAACATGACCTAAACCTTAAACAAACTTCTCCAAGACTTTAATATCTCCTAAAAACACTCATTGGATTTCTAGAACTTCCAAGACAATGCCTATATCCTTATAGCACCTTAGAACACCTTAATGCATGTGTTCTCCCTTAGTGAAGCATGTGTCCATTCCTAACAATTCCTAGTTCACCCAAGTTCATTTAAGCACTTAGAATTCCTTATACATTTTACAAATTTCGCCATGGGTTCTCTTAGCACATCATCATTCCAAAACTCATAGTTTTCACCATTAAGCACTCAAGAGCACCTAAATCCATCAAGAACATTATCACTCACAAAATTTCACCAACTTTACACTACATCACAATATAGTGCATAACTAAACTTGCTTGGCACTTAGGCCCTTAAATAACATGGCTCTTAGGCCCTTAAATTGCATAATCCTTAAACACTGAATTTCCCACATAAATAATGCCTTTGACCTGCAAATACATACACCAATACATATGTTCTTTTACTAGTCTCCTTGAGAACACTTTACTAGGTCATTCACCATTTGCTCTTTAGGTAGTTTTAACAAGCATTATAAGCTTATTTCTCCTAAGGCATTAAACCACATTGAGATAGCTTGTTTACCTCTTTTCCTCACAAATTTCTTTCTTGTTTCCTTGTAAAACCGGTAAGGCATTTGGTTCCTTGCCAACAACTAAACAATATACCAACATTGAAATGAGTATATAAGCTTTAAGCTTTATCTCATTGTAAACCCTAGTTACATATATTATCTTAAGGTATTAACATGATTGTTTTACCTTGGAATGGAAAGAGAGCTTGAATATATATCAAGAGAGGACTCCTCCTAGCCCTTGGAAGATTCAAATGAAGCTAAACAAGCAAGGTAAAGACACCATGGTGAGGTTAATTTTCGGCCATGTACTAAAAAGAGAGGAAATGGAGTTTTCTTTGGTTTTTCCTTACCTTGAAGCAAAGGTGATCAACAAGGCATAAAAATATTAGCTCAAGCCCCTTCCATGGAAGTTCTCCTTGGCACCAAAATGGTGGTTTTGAGGATTTGAAAGGACAAGGTTGTAGAGCTTGCTCCAACTAAGAGAACGGTAGTCTCGGAATTAAATTCGGAGCATGGAGTCATAAGTTACAAGTGAGGAAGGATGAGAATGGTATGGCTCTGTTGGAAACCGATGGAGAGAGGAGGAAGAAGGTGGCCACCGTGGGAAATGAAAGGAAGAAGAGAATGAGGAGATAAGTTTGCTTTTGTTAAGATATTTATCCTTATAAAGCAAATAGTATACTAATTAGTCATTCTTTCTTTTCTTAGTAAACTAACAAGGGTGGTGAGTCACAACACCTTAAAAACCGGCCCCAAATAGTACCTAGGGGTACTTTAGACTTTATTAGTCAATTGTCTCACTTATAACATTATATGTTACAAACTAGTTATAAAAATCACTATTCACCAAAAACAAGGCACATAGAAGTGAAATTTTTGATTTCCCATTGATATAGCCACCCAAATGTGATACTATATAGTACACATGTTAATTAAAGAGTAATGATGGACATTTAGCCATTCAAAACTCATTTACAAGACAATTTTTCAAAAACGTGCTTTAAGACTCCTTAAAGCACATTTTGCGTTTTAACTTGTTTTCAAGCTTGGTTTCTTTGGTAATTGATTTAATATGTTCATTAACATATAATTAAGGCATAGGTATGACCATTAGGCCTTATACACATTTATCCCAAGCTTAGAGCACCTTTTAGCCCATATTGACCTTAAGGTATTTATTTGTGTTTTGTTTGGTTTCATTGTCTACCAAAGTTTCCTAAGGACTTAATTAGCCTATAAGTCATAATTAAACATTATCAAGTCTTGGTAGGCTCTTTGGGTCCTAACCAAGTTCACTCCAAGCTTAGAGCATGTTTTGCTCAAACCGTGTCTTAGTGTTTTATTGTGTTTTACCATGGTTTAAAATCATGTTTCTAAGGCACTTTTTAGCCTTTAAATACCATAGTTTAACATTTACACAACATACCAAGGTTTGGGGTATTTCAATCTACCCCCCTTAAAAGAACTTCGTCCTCGAAGTTCACATTTCCTCGCATCATTGGATTAGAATACGGGAATTACTTATAGCCATAAAACTTCCATTACCAACCACCCTTTACATCCAACCTCGGACTTAATGGTCCGGGCAACATATCCACATTACACATAAAATATCATACTCACATGGTAACCTTGGACTTAATGGTCCGGGTACCTTCACCACACTTGCACTAACATAATATCCCTCAGACTCTTAGGTCTGGGTGACATAACCACATTTGGACTCGTAGGCCCGGTAACACAACACATTTAGACTCATAGGTCTTGATAGCATACACTTTAGGAGATCAAAGCCAAAATAACCTTTATCACGTACAAACAACATGTCATAGCATGTATATCAAACAGAAATACCTTTTCCATCTCTCCATGGGTTCGAATCCCACGTTGAGTACATATACACAGTGATCCCGCAGAACCCGGTCGCGATGGACCTTCTGGTCCCCGTTCCTTTGGGAGATCAAAACAGTCACTTAATTTTAACATATATACTTCTCATGTCACCGGTCCGAAGACAAAGGCTCATACGTCCTCAGCTCGTGAGCAAGTACTACAAAAATATTCTTTACTAGGTTAAGTATAAGAAGATCTTTTATTCAAAATATTAATCGATTGTTTAAAACACCAATTGAAAATCCTTTTGAAAACACCACACAACTCCAAGTCCATTTATGCTCCTTGTATTTCTTAACATGGTTTTGACCACTTATAGGGAGCTTCAAGATCATCCAACCTGATGTGATCAGCATCAGTGTTGAACTATCTTTCCACCCCAATTTGTGTTCGGCTTCCCTTGATCTCATGATAATCAAGTTTCACCTCCCACTTCATTTTCAACCAACAACTAATTCAAGCATATACCATTTTCTATCTTTGAATCCTTCTAGTCATAATCATACATCTCCAAGGGATAGAACTCCGTCTATCAATCATCATCCAAATCCAACTTAATTCAAGTTACCTAGGAATTTAATTCTCACTAGGTTCTATGTCGGTCTCATAACCCTTCATAAATCACAACATGTATATATATACATATTTTTTATCAAAATACATACATGGTTTACATTTATGCACCGTCGGGGTTTTAGTTCCCCGGGAGTTTCTTTACTCCCTTCCACTTGTACTCTCACACACCACTGTTAACAAAATGACACACTTCCCACAATGGTATTCGCATCTTTTGTGCGCAATTACCACAATTTAACCACAAATAAATGCGTATGTTTATATAACACACGCGCCAACCATCATAACAATTCATTTTGTGCTATGCACAACCCCATTCACGTACACTTGTACGGTAAAACACACTAAGTGGTTTTGCGCTCTACCCCCCTTAAAAGGGATTACGCCCACGTAATCAATCACTGAGCTTAGCTTAAAATGTTCTGCCGTCGTGAAGTGTTTTAACTTCCACGCGGTCTATTACACAATGGATTCTGATTAGAGGATCTTAACCATATAGTCGGTTTATCCTAAACCAAGAATTCGCATTGGAGTTGTAACTCATAACCGGTTTCGGTCCTGGCCTGTGAGGCTTTAGGCATTGATAACTAGCCATCCATTCATATTCACATATTATGGATGACGCATGGGCTCACTGGCCTCTGTGCGCAACCCTGATAATTATAGAGCTAGTTTGCCCCATTCGTTACTGTTAATGTATTGTACATCTCCAATGTATTACCCTTATCTGGAACAATGGTTTCTCAACCGACGCATGGTATCTCTTACCCTGAGCGAATTCGGTGAGTTTCACGATTTCCATCCACTTCTCCAATAGCTTACCGCGTAAACTACTATGTAATTCACAATGATTGACTTACTTCTACCGACTTACTGTCGGTTGAGATTGAGCTACTACCTAATGTGTAGTGCTCTCTCAGTTATTTCCCACACCTGGGGTATATCTCATACCGACCTTTGGTATTTAGTGTTACTGTAGTTATTTACTGTTAATCATGTCTCCACCTTTGGTTTTGTACATGTATTCTTTCATTCCTGCGGCCTTGCATTACCTATGCATCGGCCATTATAACATTATTCCTCCACAATTACCATGCTTCTGATTCCTAGCTATCCCACTTGATCATTACTGCGCAAGTGCAATACCAAAACACTCAGTCATACAGAGTGCAGAGGCGTAAACTCTTGACAGTAAATCTCTCATGCGATTGCGATAGGAATTTAACTGTGTTTTCCGAAATTCTCACACATAATACTTGTCACCGGCTTACTGCTCGGTTCGTTTGCTATCACTTACTGTTGTACCCCACTGGGGTTAACTCATAACTCTGCTCACTCCCATTTTATCATCTAACATACTCATACAACGGTCGCTTATTGCGCACCGTGTCCTTACATTATATAACATCAACTTATACTGCATCCGCTATTATATTAGCTTCCGCCATTACACTGGGTTTATCTGGCCACTTATTTGGCTGATTTTGAATACACTATATTTTCCCTTGAGCGTTGTTCGCTACACATTTAGCTTCACACACCTATGGTGATTGCTATCAACTTATCACACTTCCTGTTACACAACTGGTACAAACATTTCCTTCGTATATTCTTATTCAAATCATCCTGGGGTAATAACAACGTGGTCCATCCTCCACATATTTCTTGAACTTGATTCACATAACTACCGCCTGCGGTCTCACAATATCGAGAGGTATCCCCACTCTTAATGCAGTGGTTCGCTTACCACTCTATTCACTTATACCACATAAACTTCTACAATCAATCGAATTTATATAACTATCTTGTTTAGGCTTATAAGCCTTATTTGCCTTGAGCTGGGCTCATTGTAGGCTGTCCACACACATGTACTTCTCTGTACATATTACATGTTTAGAGGTTGTAGTGGGCTCCATGACAAGGTCGTTGCATTCCGTTTCCTTTCATGGGATGTCCCTTAGGATTGTCAGTCCGTCTCCTGACAACTTATGTCTAAACTGGGTGTTAATTTCAACCCTTGTGTTTCATTATATTGCTTCATCAACAATGTTGATGCAAACACCCTCAAGGATTGTCCTGGTGTTATTAATATGCCATTACATCTGGCTTGCACTATGGGTACATTCCGTTAGCCACGCCTTTTGCGTTCTTCACTGGTTATTATTTCTTCTGTAAAGATCAACATTCCAGATAGTGTAGGTACTGATTCTGGGAGTTTCATCCCATTCATTGCACATTAATGTGTCCACATTAGGCATCTGCCTTCCTGCGTTCCAGCTATCATGTTATCCCTGGGATCCTTAAGTCATATAAGCTGTCTTTACATTCAGTTAGTGCACTTTGCACTCCTGACTCTTAAACATTTCCTTGAAAGGAATTCACTAATTCCTTTAGTTTCGTTAACTTAACTGAGTTCCTTAACTTCAACTATTCCTTGTAATCCTTAGCTCTTGTTTGATTATACTGCTGACCGTAGACGGAGTCGACTACTTCCCGTGTTTCGGACTCTACTCGTATACATATATGGGGTATCATATGATACATTACTACTTACCAACTAACCTATAAGTAGGTCTGTCAGGCCCACATGCTCCTATCGGAGTGCGGTCGTCCCACAACACAGTTGGTACACTCGTAGTGTCCGTCACGCCTAGGTGAAGTATTCTGTTGTCAACTCCCTTATATTGTCCCGTGACAATATTCATTCTTGCTTCCGAACTTAATCGAGGGAAAGTTTGTCCACTGTTGTATCTTTATCAACTGCCCTTGGTTTTACTGGTTTGGTGTAAAAGAAGGTTAGAAAGAAGTGTTGCTTTGAAAGAAAATCTGGTTTTGAAAGGAAAAAGGGTTTGAGTAAATCTGAGTTTGAAAGAAAATTTCCATGGTTTCACAACATCTTCTTACCTTAGCCAAGTCTAGCTTCTTGCTGACTGGTGTACTTACAATTACAGAGGTTAGGCTAAAGCCCTTCCACGGTTATGACTCACTTAACTCATGGTACTTCCAAGTACTTGTAGTGGTTATAATTTCCCGAACAGCCCTGTTATAGCAGCACTTGCTATGGCAAGTGCGCCATGCTAACTGGCTATCGGTTTGACATACCGATTGTGGTATTGTTTTGACCAGTATTGTCATGAGTGGCCTTATTGGCCCCCACTGATCTTACTGCCTTGATAAATACTCCTATAGGTGACTTCTCACTGTATTCACATAGTAGTTATCAACTGGGGTGTCTCCCATTCTTGGAGTCCCCTTTACTTAGTATCGTATCCTCTTTATAGCCCGTTCCACGCACTTGTCGTGGTTACTGAGACTTGTCTCTTGTTTGGGCACTACGTTGTAGTTCCTTGACGGTTGGTATACCGTTGGTGTTTTATTTATCAACTGTGGTCCCATAGACATTCGTCTCGGGTTTTATTAATCCATTTCTTGCCTGTTGCACGGTTGGTGCGTTGCAAGCTGGTTGTTCTCGACTGCTCGGCATGTCGACCCAGGTTGCCGGAAATTCTATTCTTCTGTACACTGATTCTTCGCTCTTCGCTATGAAATGCGGTTAACACTGTTTAGATGGAGACCGTCTCCGGGATTCCCAGTTTTCGGGATCTACCGTATGACAGGTTCCCCGTACCCTAAAGGTATTTAATAACAGCCAGATCGGGTATTCCCGAGTATGAGAGTGGACTCCCATCTCTCTGGCGTTGTTTCCCAAGTTATATAACAGGGATTGTGGAGGGTGGGATGGATATAGTAGGTTTCCAGTATTCACTGGTAGTTCCTTACTAGCGTATCTCTCACGCTATCACTCAACCCTTAACCCAAAGTACCTAAATCCTAACTCGGTACTTCCTAAGCTCGGTAATTCAGTCATCAGAGCGATACTTCGCTCTGATACCACTTTTTGTAACACCCCAACTACATCCATACATTTAACAACACATTGCAGCGGAAACTTAACTCATCGCATTACTTATTCCAATGGTGTTACACGCCGTTAACCACCCACGTGGCTAACAAGGCTAATACATACATTTGTATCGGTCTGATGGACTAGATTCCCGAGCAACTGCACAATACAATCCTCATTCCATTTTCAACATTTATTATATACATACATTCCCACTGTACCGAGTATTTACAAACTACTGCCGATAACAATTTCGGTCTTACTACGCCTATCATACTCACGCCATTTAAATGGCTACCCATGTATAAACATCTGCCCCGTCCTACTCTCGAACGGCTTCCAGCTCCTTGTACCTGAAATAGAAAAGGAGAGAAAGGGTGGCCCCCAAGGGGCTCAGCACCTTTGCTGGTATGGTAATCCCGCAGCCCACATGCTACCGGGCCACGCACAACTAATTGTCGTCTTAGCATGCAGTTGATTATATTTAAATCATGCATACAAGCCATAACATACAAACACATATTTCGCCTCAATGGGCTCAACCTATAACCAACACATCCACACTTAACCAACCATCCAATGATTCCTTAAACCCTAGAGTGGCTCTCCTCTAAACGGAGCTACTTCCTTAACGAACGACATGTACCCATTAATCGGGTTATCCTTAAACGCCTCTTGTCAAACTGGGATTCATTTCCATGATCCACACACCATATCATACAACATATCTCATTTCTCACATAATAAAACATAACAACACCTTTCTTGTTTCAACGTACATATGATGACATCGCATTCATTTAAAACATCCAATATATAAATATACCATAGCATAGCAAGGGAATTTGCATAGCACCATAACATTACATAACACCATAAAATCGGTTCTCACAAGGAACCTTCCACCATAGTTAGTATACCATGTGAGCCTAGGGATTTTTGCCAATCCCATGTTAAGTTCGTTACCATCCTCGTTACCGTCCGGTTATATGAACGGTTAACTTATACCCAAGGTGTGTCGGATATAGTAATCCCAAGCACACCGAAATAACTTCGTATGCCCCTGTGGCCCGACGTGAGTCAGTAACTAGCTTTGGATAAGCTAAGGGAAGGTAGAAACCAAATTGGAATACCACCTATACATACACCAAGAGAGCCGAACCGGATAGAACGACTCCCGTCCATCACACGCGTGGCCGGAACAACCGGACTCCTCACCCCCCATTAGTACATATACACTTAATAAGTAGTTAGAGATCCATTATGGAGCCTACCACATCCACACACCATACGGTATCATAACCGAGTTAAGCACACAAGGGAGGTTCACACACTTGCATACAACAACAATATCCAACTAACTCACACATAGCCGTGGTTAGCACGTTCCCAAGGTTTGGGCCGTCAACTCCGAATACCGATCACTCATGTGTTCCTAGATTTGGTTAGCTAAGGTTTAACACATATTGAGGTTAAATGGTATCGGAGGCCAAATTCGCCACATAAATGAATTACTAAACTCATTACATGTTTTAATCTTACAAGGTGGCAAACACTCAGTAAAACATATTGGCATACAAGCGGTGTAATCCGGTAGGACATAGGTTGCAAGAAAACCATACCTGTCACCGGAGTCCACTTTACCACGTCCACTTATGTTCCTCGAGCGATTCTCGAACAACTGTTAACATCACATGTGTTTTATTAACTTCGGGGTTTGCTTGATTATTTAATGTCTAATGCTTAACTTTCCCCGTTAACTTAGTTACACAACTTTACTTTAACTTGTTTTACTTCACATTTTAATACAACTTCACCCACTTGATTCCATTTAAACTCACCTAACATGTCCTAACAACCTATAACATCATTACCATCAATCCCCATCATTACTTTCATTTCATAACCTTAAACCACATTTTTGGTCCGACCGGACTTGCCGACCGGACTTGTCCATGTCCGGTCGATTCCAGAACACATTTCCGCCAAAAATTTTCCACTCCGACCGGACTTGTAAGTCCGGTCCTATGTCCGGTCCATTCCAGAGAGTTTCTCCCCTTTGAAAATTTAGCCCGACCGGACTTGCCAAGTCCGGTCCTATGTCCGGTCCATTCCAGAAACTAATTCTCGCAGGGTAAACTGGGCCCGACCGAACTTGCAAGTCCGGTCGCAAGTCCGGTCTGCCCCAAATCCTTGTTTTCCTTTTTACATTCAACTCCAAACTTCACCCCATATATCCTAGTATATCCTAACCTCATTTGGGCACTTCAAACACACCTTTAGCCATGTGCTAAACTCTTTAAATCACTCACCAAAACCATCTTATCATTCACAAATTTCTTACAAGATTCCTAGCACTTGGGATGTTTTCTCCTTAAGATTTCTAAGTGGTAATTCACCAATAATGACCACTATACCAAGGTGTTTCCTCTACACCTTAACATCATCTCCCAAGCATCTTCTCTTACTAACCAAATCTTCTCTTTCACAACTCCTTAAATTCCTTTCTCAAAACCTTACCTAAACATCATTCTCTCCTTATTCATCAACATGACCTAAACCTTAAACAAACTTCTCCAAGACTTTAATATCTCCTAAAAACACTCATTGGATTTCTAGAACTTCCAAGACAATGCCTATATCCTTATAGCACCTTAGAACACCTTAATGCATGTGTTCTCCCTTAGTGAAGCATGTGTCCATTCCTAACAATTCCTAGTTCACCCAAGTTCATTTAAGCACTTAGAATTCCTTATACATTTTACAAATTTCGCCATGGGTTCTCTTAGCACATCATCATTCCAAAACTCATAGTTTTCACCATTAAGCACTCAAGAGCACCTAAATCCATCAAGAACATTATCACTCACAAAATTTCACCAACTTTACACTACATCACAATATAGTGCATAACTAAACTTGCTTGGCACTTAGGCCCTTAAATAACATGGCTCTTAGGCCCTTAAATTGCATAATCCTTAAACACTGAATTTCCCACATAAATAATGCCTTTGACCTGCAAATACATACACCAATACATATGTTCTTTTACTAGTCTCCTTGAGAACACTTTACTAGGTCATTCACCATTTGCTCTTTAGGTAGTTTTAACAAGCATTATAAGCTTATTTCTCCTAAGGCATTAAACCACATTGAGATAGCTTGTTTACCTCTTTTCCTCACAAATTTCTTTCTTGTTTCCTTGTAAAACCGGTAAGGCATTTGGTTCCTTGCCAACAACTAAACAATATACCAACATTGAAATGAGTATATAAGCTTTAAGCTTTATCTCATTGTAAACCCTAGTTACATATATTATCTTAAGGTATTAACATGATTGTTTTACCTTGGAATGGAAAGAGAGCTTGAATATATATCAAGAGAGGACTCCTCCTAGCCCTTGGAAGATTCAAATGAAGCTAAACAAGCAAGGTAAAGACACCATGGTGAGGTTAATTTTCGGCCATGTACTAAAAGAGAGGAAATGGAGTTTTCTTTGGTTTTTCCTTACCTTGAAGCAAAGGTGATCAACAAGGCATAAAAATATTAGCTCAAGCCCCTTCCATGGAAGTTCTCCTTGGCACAAAATGGTGGTTTTGAGGATTTGAAAGGACAAGGTTGTAGAGCTTGCTCCAACTAAGAGAACGGTAGTCTCGGAATTAAATTCGGAGCATGGAGTCATAAGTTACAAGTGAGGAAGGATGAGAATGGTATGGCTCTGTTGGAAACCGATGGAGAGAGGAGGAAGAAGGTGGCCACCGTGGGAAATGAAAGGAAGAAGAGAATGAGGAGATAAGTTTGCTTTTGTTAAGATATTTATCCTTATAAAGCAAATAGTATACTAATTAGTCATTCTTTCTTTTCTTAAACTAACAAGGGTGGTGAGTCACAACACCTTAAAAACCGGCCCCAAATAGTACCTAGGGGTACTTTAGACTTTATTAGTCAATTGTCTCACTTATAACATTATATGTTACAAACTAGTTATAAAAATCACTATTCACCAAAAACAGGCACATAGAAGTGAAATTTTTGATTTCCCATTGATATAGCCACCCAAATGTGACTATATAGTACACATGTTAATTAAAGAGTAATGATGGACATTTAGCCATTCAAAACTCATTTACAAGACAATTTTTCAAAAACGTGCTTTAAGACTCCTTAAAGCACATTTTGCGTTTTAACTTGTTTTCAAGCTTGGTTTTCTTTGGTAATTGATTTAATATGTTCATTAACATATAATTAAGGCATAGGTATGACCATTAGGCCTTATACACATTTATCCCAAGCTTAGAGCACCTTTTAGCCCACATTGACCTTAAGGTATTTATTTGTGTTTGTTTGGTTTCATTGTCTACCAAAGTTTCCTAAGGACTTACTTAGCCTTATAAAGTCATAATTAAACATTATCAAGTCTTGGTAGGCTCTTTGGGTCCTAACCAAGTTCACTCCAAGCTTAGAGCATGTTTTTGCTCATACCGTGTCTTAGTGTTTATTGTGTTTTACCATGGTTTAAATGGTTCGATCACGTTTCTAAGGCATTTTTAGCCTTTAAATACCATAGTTTAACCTTTACACAACATACCAAGGTTTGGGGTATTTCATTTGTATATCAAATTCTAACATAGCTTAATTGGTAAGAGTGCTCTCTTATGAGTCCATAGATCTTGGGTTCAAGTCTTGCAAAGAACGAGGGTGAATTTTAGTTTCTCCATTCAGCTCATGATAGGACTTTAGTTTTAATTCTTGTGGTCATGCACTGAATACTGTCCTAGCTCGTCTGGCTACTTGAACTTGTGAGGATGCAAAGGCCCCAGGTTTGAATCTGGAGGAGACCGAGGAGGATTTTATTTTTTTGGGACGATCCACCCGCCGAACGGGCCATACCCTGGTCCTGACCCAGTAGTCTTTCTTTTGAAATCTGGATCCGATTTTTTTAGCCCATTGATTTTAAAAAAGTCCAAGTAAGAATAAAACAGTAAGCCCAAATTAAACCTTAAATTGACACCTATCCCACAAGAACCCTAATACTCCTCTTATAAAATACTACAGTAAACAGATCCCAAGAAGACCAGCCGACAACATGCTCTAATTTTTTTTTACGTCCCTCAATCTCATGTTACCCAGGTTTTCAAAATTCTGAAGCAAAAAGGAGAAGAAGCTCGAGCATCCTCTTCATCGTATTCATTTTCCCGCTGGAAGAACAACCCACCAACACCATCGCCTCCTCCTTCCTTCCGCCATCTTCAAGCTTTTGAAACTCACAACCACCATCTTGCTACATCGATCACCTCTCATTGTCGGATTTCCCACAGCTAACTCTTCTCCTCCCTTGGTTTATCCCAACCTTTTTATCAAGACCACTACAAACCTTCAAGTCCTCGATTCTACAGCTGAGAATCTCGCCGGAAATTTCACCTTGGTGACCGCGTTCTCATTACTAACCAGCAGTGTAAGTTGAGTTTTGCTTCCCCTTGAAAACTATTTCGAGCTCTTTCCTTCCGTCTCTTGATTTCACTCGATTCGTTACGTTTTTCTCTCTTCCTAACCAAATGAACCACAATGGTGTGGTTACGCAAGAATAAGGCAAGAACAAGGCTCTGTAGGGAATATATTCCCGAGGAAGGAGTCGGCTCTTCATCCCTATGATTCGAATTTTACTCCCTTTGCTCATATGATTTCGTTGAAGCTCAGAATCACAGTGTTGGGTTTCTGTCCTATACATCTCGGGTTCTAAGAAATGCTTAATATCGTTTACGTTTCAGGCTTATTTGCCTTCTTTTTTTTCCTATTGTCTTCTGCTATTGCTTTTATATGACCCACTAGAAACGGGGATGTTCTGTTCATTCCTTCCTCTTCTTCTTTTGTTTTCAATCTGTTTCGTTCATGCCCGAGTCTTCGGGTAATTATCCAGCCTGATATGAACATTGAAGTTCATGAACAGGACAGGAAATCGGTGTGCTAGCACATATATTACATATATTTTCTCCTTCTGTACATTCTTATGCTTCTGTCTACCTCTATGTTGGTTGATGATTCCCCATTATTGTTGTGTGCGGCTGTATTACACTCAAAGAACGCCCAACTTCCATTGGCATTTGTGTTCAAAAGGGTTGTATCGTGCTTGTAAGTTTTGTTCGTTTTTTTTCCTTTAGGCCAAAGTGGTCTCTCTACCTTCTATTGTTAATAATCTTTGTCCTGATTCTCTGGAGTGCATCTCACAACCCTTTTCTTATGCTTCTGCTAGACCTTACTCAACTGAAGTTCAGGTTCTGGGTTTGAATCTTTCGAAATAACCCAACCTTGCTCTGTCTGTTCATTTCTCCGCTGACATTCTGGATTGGGATTATATGAACCACTATTTTGCTTATATTTTGTCTCTGGGCTTAGATTTGATTTACTCAAATCCAAGTTCATTCCTCGGATGACTATGTAATGTTATTTTCAAGTCAAAGGAACCTCGCCCTATATTTTGGCATGGGGACTTACCTGTCTCGATTTGTTGATTACTATCTGTTTGAAGCTACCATGGTAAAATCTGGGTAGTTGTTTCAATTATCCCCGATGAAGGCAAATGGATGTCCATTCTCAACGAAGCTCATGGTCCTCTTTTCTTGTTGTTTTGGGTTTGGATTCGAGGTGTTTTATCATCTCATCTTTGGTATTTATCTCAAACTTGGTTTAATTCCTAGTTTCTCCTTAATCGTTGGCTTGTCTCGATGATCTGTCTAATGTGCAATTTTACTCTCTCGTCACTGCTCGTTTCATGCTAAAATGATAGAAAG